>LOJH01006979.1:3477-22292 GCA_001685095.1 Ellobius talpinus | reverse complement strand
GTGTGTGTGTGTGTGTGTGTGTGTGTGTGTGTGTGTGTGTGTGTGTCAGGGGTGCTTTTCATATCTAAAATCAGTTTCATTTTTAATGCCCCATTAGGTGGTAGACTCATGATAGATTTTCTGTTCAGTTAATTTTCACCCTCTATATTCTCCCAATTTTCAACTAATGGGTACCACTTATAGCTTAAAAATACCACCCCCACCCAATGCTAAAGAGGTCATTTGGGAGTTGCCTCTGAATCTGGTAGCCAGCAAAAAAAGTCTGGACCAGAAACTAAATGGAGTCTTTCTCCCAAGTCTAAGCCATCTTTCCCTTAGAATGAAAAGGTGGGGGCATTTATTGACAAAAAGCTCTTGCAAGGCCCACTTCATGTCCTTCCTCCCCTTTCTCCCCTTTGCTTCTTGGTCAGTCTTAGGATTTCATTCTCCAAGGGTTTTTCTAATCTCCCTGTCATGCCCATCCTACAGAAACCGCAGATATTCACCCCCTCTGGTTACCATGGTTAGAGAGGTGGGAAGGTTCCTTTTGTCCCTAGATAAACAAAACAAGTGTCCAGTTCCACGCCTGGAAACAGGATATAATCAGGTGTCTCCCAGGCATTGTGGGAAGTGTAGGGAGTAAGAACTGTGGACAGAAGGTGGCTGTAGAAGGCCTGGGAACCCCCAGCAGTTTCCGCGGCTGTTCCAGATTTAGTGTGAGGACACAGCGTCTGGGGTAGTAGTGACCAAGTAGGTGGGGTCACGAGGCCCGTCTCTATCTTGGCTATCATCAAATGAATTATTTTCCCTACACAATAATTACCAAATAACATATTGTCTTGGACTATCAAGCTTTATTGAACTGTAAACAATTGTACATCCTAAAATAAACTGTTTTTTTCTTAAAAAATGAAGATCTTGACCTTGATCTAGTGATCATGAAAAGCTTTTAAATCAGACCAAGTTTGTCATCTGAGCACCATCATTTAAATATGGTCCCTTTGGCCAAGTGACTTAACATCTGGGCTTATTTCCATACCTGCAAGATGAGAAACTAAGGCCACCTGTGGGGATCAAGAGGGACCAACACATGGCTCTAAGACACTGAAGGGACCTACTCCTAATAACTAGCCTTAGGGTGGCTGCCCTCTAGCGGCTGGAATGTGCCAGTTTCCGCCACCACAGAGCAGGAGATGTAGAGAAACTTTTCTGCCCACCTGTGTCTCCGGGAGAGTCTATCTATGATTGTTGCTACGTTTATAAAACAAAAGATTGAACGGGGACATGTCTTTTGTTTCTTCTTTTCTTGATTAGTTTTTAATTCACAGAAGTGAAATTGGAATTATGGTTCCTGGGCTCCATGGCTGAGAACATGTGACCAGTTCTTCAGGACAGCTGAGTTGAATGCTACATTTCTAGTCTCACTGTGAACGATTTGTTAGAACAAACCTTGGTGGGCTGTGCTGGCTAGTTTCTGGCTCAGTTTGACACAAGGTAGGGTCACCTGTAGACCTAGTTACTTGAGAGGCTCAATCAAGAAGAGCCAAGGAATTTGAGGTCAGCCTCAGCGGGAAGACAAATTATGTCTTTTGTTTCTAAGAGCATGGTTGGCTATCGGAGTGCGGGCTGTTACAGTTTAAGGTGACCAGATGACTAAGTCAAACACTGCAGGTGGATGGGGCTCCCTCTGAGTCTCTGCCCCTCCCCTGCTTTACAGTAATGCTTAGTGAGAGCACTGTGGTGTACACTCCTGGAATCCTAGCATCTGGGAGATGGGAGAAGGAAGGGAGGAACGGTCAAAAGTCCAGGGTTGCCCAGTGGGTTGTGGTGGCACACGCTTTTAATCCCAGCACTTGGGAGGGAGGCCAAGGCAGGTGGGTCTCTGTGAGTTCAAGGTTAGTCTGGGCTGCATAGTGAGATCCTGTCTCACAAACAAATGAACACACAAACTTGGAAGTCTTTTTAGAACTACAGCCATTTAGGCCTTATTCCTAACTGCATTAGAATAACTGGGGGTGGGGGGGCTGAGATCGGTATTTTTTAAAAGCTCCCCATGAATTTCCATTATCAGCCAGGGCTAAGAGACACCTCACCATGCCCATGACATGGTCAAAAGCAAGCACGGGAGACAGGTGTGGATGAGCCATGATTGTGAGGAGATGTGACTTCAGATATGGTAGCATCTCACTTTTGTTTTGTTTCTAAATTTGCTTTCTCTTAAGATTCCCAAGAAAATAATCTGCCATGAGTTCCCATCACCCTCAGAACAAGTCTGCGGTCTATCACCTGATGTACCAGGCCCCTCACTGTATTATCTTCTGCTGCTTCAGCATCATTTTTCAGTCAGCCTGATTCAACATAGCAGTCGCGTGAGAAGCCTTTTCCAGCTCAAGCCCCTTCGTCTCCTGTGCCCCAGCCTGCCCTGACCTCCTAGCCATGTGCTCAGCTAACTAACCCCTCCTTCTTCACCCCAGCGAGCCTTCCCTGATAACCCCCATGGAGTTTGATGTTGGCTGCACTTCCTTTGTATTTCTACCGTCCACTCCACACATGATGATTCACTCGTCATGCAGCCGTTGGCCCATGCGTCCAGCCGCGTGGACTATTAAATTCCACAAAAGCAAGGTCTACGTCTTTTTCACACACCCACACCCATTACTGGTATAGACGGGCTCAGTGATACTGAATGAATAAGTAAATGATTACAGAAGGATGGAGGAAAGGGAAATTCTTGAGAAACCGACTCAGGAAATTACAGAAACCAGGTCTTATAGATGAATGACTGCAGAAGAAAACAGTTTTAAGGACAGATTCATACAGGTGCAGGTAAATCAGATTTTAGCCCTTTCATATTTATATGCACACTGTGTCTACCACTACTATGCCAGGTATAAGGAGAGCCCAGTATAGCGGGAAGCCTGGCCAACTTTTCACCCAAAAGAACCTAGTCGCCGCAGGTTCTGCCCTGAGCAACAACCAAGAAGACTCAACACGGCTCATGTGAAAAAGCACCAAAGAAGGAAAATATTCAACATGACCTACGTCTGGTTCTAGCAGACCTTATAATGCTAGTAATTAATGAAATATTCAGATAAAATGATGTGATGTTTTGAGATTTAGTTCAAAGCCCCCAGCACGGGGCAGTGAGGCAGGAAGGTGGACATGAATGAAACAAGATCAGTTAAGAGTTCATGGGTTTTGAAACCGGGGTGACGGTGTCTTTCTTCACTTAGATTCATTTTATTATTCTGTCAGTTTTGGTGTGAGGTTGAAATCATCCAGAATAAATTAGTTAGAATAGTTATTAGCCTTTAAAAAACATCGTGGAAGTCTTTCTCAGCATTAGTGAAGATATAGTTTTAAAAGGGAGAGAAAAAAGACCTCAGCCATATATCATCTGGAGCCAGCTTGGTCTTGGTCAGTTGGAAACCAGGAATGTTCTCCAAGGTCTGTACACTGTAATCAGTCCACATAGTTTCCAGGCAGCAGCGTTTACAAACCACTGCCGCGTGATTTGTAACTCATTCATTTGTCCATGAGAAGTACAGTCCCATTGATTTCTCCCCTTACTTGCTTAGCCAAACAATACTTTTTCCACAGCAATCTACCGCATCTCAAAACCACCAGGAGATGTTATGTCTTATGGCTGTTGGCACCTCCTGCCCTTCTTTTCTGCTCTGTTTTCACAGGCTCCTCCTTTAAGGTGGGCAGAAAGTGGAGCACTGAGATCCCATTTTACTTCTAACATTTGCTGCTCAGATAGGAAAGGTCCTGCCTCTTAATGGCATTCACCTCAGTCAGGAATGTGTATCCGCCACCCCAGGACTGTTTACAGTCCTCTCACTTTCTCCCTACAGTCCTGACTCTTCAGAGCCCATTCTGCCCGAAGCATGCAGGCTTTCCCACTGCCTTCCTCCACCTGAGAGAAGGTCAGTTGGCCTAGTCTTTGCTAGTTCCTGTTCCTTGGGGTCACTCCTGCCCAATCTGGTCTTTCCCAGTAGTGAGCCCATTTCCTTCTGCTTCTGGTGGCCTAGTGTTGCTCCACACCGCATGGTCATAGGTCTGGATAAAACGTCCAAGGCCAGGATCAGGTGACTTGACCACTGTGGGGGTTTCATTAAGGAAGAGAGCATCAGTGCTGGATTGGGGTCTTCTCCTTGGCCCTTGAAGCCCTGGCTGGGATCAGTCCCTCCTCTTTCTCCGTAGAGACTCTATCCCACTGCTCAGGCCTTGCCTACGGCCCAGCTGCCTTTCAAGTCTGCACTGGCTGACTGGAGTTCTTCCTCTCTTGCTTTCTTTTTATAATTTCTCATGTTCCTCAGACACCTTCTTTGAATATATATCACATTTTCTGTCTTGGTTTTACACCGTAAAAACCATTTCAGCGACACCCCCATTTCAGCAACGACACCCCCATTTCAGCGATGACACCCCATTTCAGTGACACCCCCATTTCAATGACAAAACCCCCATTCCAGCGACAACACCCCCACTTCAGCGACGAAACCCCCATTTCAACGATACTCCCATTTCAGTGACAAAAACCCCATTTCAGCGACGACACCCCCATTTCAGTGACTAAACCCCCATTTCAGCAACAACACCCCCATTTCAGTGACTAAACCCCCATTTCAGCAATACTCCCATTTGAGTGACACCCTTTTCCTAATTTGGAGAATTCAAAAGCCAAAAATTTCTTAAATCGAGCTTAAGAAATTTCTTTTGGCTCCCATGGAATACCGCTATTCCTGTATACCTTTGAGCTCAGAATGACTTATGGGGTTTTGCTCATAAACTATAAGGGGGGAAGCTTATTTTAGAAAACAAAAGAGACTATTTTATAAAAAAAGAAATGTAGATACAGGAAGGCATGCGTCCAGATGACAGCTAGTCAGTGGCCGGCCACATGGTTCTGCACTCTCCTCACACAGGAGCGAGCAGTTCCTTTCTACCCACTCAGCACACACACTAGTGGCTCGTCCTGTGCCCTGCACTGCCAGGCTCGGGAGTGAGTATTCGAGAGCACTAGAGCATAGGACTCAATTAAAAATAAAATACTTTTCATTTCTGTTTAAAGGAGTGATGAAACCATTGATGCTGGCCCCTAAATTAATCAGTATCAGGGCTTGTAATTCATTGTACAGTTCTTGTTTAGCAAATATAGATAAAAACAACTCTGAACCAAAAGCTCTCTTTGCACAGTGGCAATTTTTTCATTCCCATGAGGGTAAGGATGCCCCTTTCCTATCAGCAGCCAAATCCCCCCATTGCTACTTAACTCGTTGGGCCAGTTCTTCATATTTTCACGCTGATTTCTTCATCATTAAGATGAGGATAATGGATTTGTCACATGTAGAAAGTGCTGAGGCTGGTGGAAGGTGCCTGGGAAGCGTTTCATTAATACAGCCTCCTTTCTTCCCTGTCAACCATACATTTACCATACTATTAAGTGAAGAGTAAAGCGTTTCAGTAAGAGACAAGCAAGTGTCATTCCTTCCCATCCTGCAGCAGGCTGTCCTGGAAGACAACGCGTAAGTGATGCAATGGATTTGTCTGTTTGATTGATGTGTCGGTGTGAAAAGAACGAGAAGTAACAGAGTGAAGGAACTTCAGGGTGATTATAATCTTCACCCTGAATAATCATGCTTAGTTCATGGAAAGTTCAACAAAAACTTACTGAGTTTGAGAAATGCAGCCCCACGGTGGCTTTCTTGGATCCACCTTTGGGTAGGATATGAGTTTTAGAATCATCTTTAAGATATGTTTATTGAAACAGAAGTTCACATGTCTGATTTCAGAGAAGGGAAAAATATGATTTGTCATGTTTAAGAGTAGAATATTTGATTTCCTGTGACCTTTGTCACATTTCAACATAGTACTAGACAATGCATTATTTCAAAATAATCTTTAAAGCAATAAATAACATTCCAAAACCAAGATGGGCAAGTTATGACAACATTTAACAAATTGTATTTAAAAAATGGGGTAATGCATCCACCTGTACTATTAATGAGAAGTCAGATGAGCCTCCAGTGAGGAAGTGTACTGGCTGCCGAGGCACTCCAGTGCCACTCGCCGGCCCTCACTCGCCGGCCCTCACTCGCCGGCCCTCACTCGCTCTTACTATGCACGTTAGTACTCTCTACTGCTGTCTTTTTAGAAGCCTGGGACTCATGAGTGGGAAAACGCTGAAACACATTTTTAGAAACAGAACCCCTTAATAAACAGTAGGATAGGTTTAAAAGACACATGGGAGAAGTGACAACTTCGCAGGTAACACTGAGGAAAGCTCTCCCGTCACAGCGATCGCCACGTCAGGAACGTTTCCTTGACAGGTGACAGACGGGGAAGACGGGCACGTGTTTGAACAGACCTGAGTCTATTCTGAGTTTTCTTGTCAATAAGGACCAGCATGTCTCAGACCCGTCTCTGCCGAGTGGATGACTAGCGCAGTCCGCTGCCGTGGAAGCTTTTCTCAGTGGCACAAGCTGAAGCCGGGAGTCTTCGTGGCCAAACAATTGTTCTAATTGTCTTCACTCTTCCCTCTTTTTTTTTTTTATCACAGAATCGGAAGACTGTTTGATGGTACAGAACCCATTGTTTTGGACAGTCTCAAACAGCACTATTTCATTGACAGAGATGGACAGATGTTCAGATATATCTTGAATTTTCTACGAACATCAAAACTCCTCATTCCTGATGATTTCAAGGTGAGGGAATCCATGTTAATAGTAAATTTGTGATTTGTTTTGATGTGCTCCAAAAAGCCCTATTTCTAGTTCTACCCCTTTGCCACGCATAGCATCTCACATGGCACCAGCAACCCCTTAGCATGGCTACACTGTCTTTGTGGAGCAGAGTGCATGCCATTCACATAGGATCAGGAAGCATTCACTTTTTATTTAAATAATATACTTCATTTTAGGAAATTGAAAAGAAGTTGGTTAAATTCAAATTTAATTTCTGCTATGTCTTAGAAATCTAGATAGTAAAAGGAACTTAATTCAAGGAAAATTTATCTCCCAGAAATTTAAATACGCTTTTAGAATTGTTCCTTTTAAATGGAGTAGCAAGTATTGGCATCAACCACAATAAAGGGAGCCTGGTAGGCAATGGAATTTGACCAGGGAGACATAAAAAGTGTTAGTATTAGAAGGGAATGCGTGAAATAGAATTTTTATGGCTGGTAATGTTTCTCTAAACAGAAGATTTTTAAAGCTACTAATTCTGAATACTATTAGAACTAATAGAGAACTAATTAAAACCTCTAAATGCAGAACCAATGCCCTCCAATCAATGGAATAACAAGTATCACTGATAGCTTCTAACAGAAAAAAAAACACAACAGAAATTGTAATGTACAGGTAGCAATAAATTTGATGAGAAGTGGGCAGAGAATATTTAAAAATTGAATTCCTATTTTGAGACAGAAAGGATATATTTAAGACTTTTATACACAAAGGAATTTTTTAAAGATCCGTGTAAAGCAAAGAAGATCATATTCAAATATAAAATGTCTTAGGGGAAGAAATATTTGCAACAAGAGATTAATATCCATCATAAAGAGTTCCTCCAGATCTTTGAAGGCAGATAAATAATCTAGGAGAAATTTTTAGCTATAAACAAGATTTTCCCAAAGGGAGAAAAAGATTTTGTCAGTAAATATTTAAAGTGATATTCATTCTCTCTTTAGTAAAAAAAGGTACAAGACTAAAATTATATAATCCCTTTTATAAATTAGTTTGAATAAAATTGTAAAGATTTATGGACACAGTGTTGGGGGAATGTACGGTGTGGTTGGGAAGGAAAGTGATTAAACCTTCTTGGAGGATAATTCAGCAATAGCTCTTAAAATTTCAGACATGCAGGCTGTCTAGCAATTTCATGCTTATGAATTTATCTTCTATAAATATTCACAAGAGCATGCAAACATGTGTGTACATAGGATGTCTGGTAGTTGTGTTTATAATAGGAAATCTTAACATACTTAAAAGGAGTTCAGAAACAGCAGATGGTAGAATGTAATATAGATTATCCATATAATGGAATAATTTTAAAGAGTGTAACTCATGCATATCTATTGATATATGGGGCAAAAACCAAACTTTTATGATTTGGTGAAAATAACAAGTTATAAAAAGTTATGCAATGTGTTTCTATTTGTGTAAAATATGTATTGTTATGAATATCTGAAATAGCATCTTCTCAATGCATGGATGCAGTTCACTTACACTGCAGAGCTGTGGTGTATTAGCCAAGGCTTTAGAGCCTGGGATATAAAGTGAGATGTGTACTCTTGAGAGAGCCCAGAACTTATTGCTGGCCCAGAAGAGCAGGCTCCAGAGTCTTCCTCATGTCCATTGCAGGGGTACAGGGGACTTGCACATCCCAACAGCAACTCACACTCTAGTTTCTTATTAAAGGTGCATAGATTTTCATGTAAAACAAACATGCCCTGACGTAACTCCTCTGTACTCAATTGTGTTTGAGAAATAACCCTTGGCACATGCTCACTGCTTCAAATTCAGGAAAGAGAGGGTGACGGAGAGGCCCCTGAGCCCCTTAGTAATTTGGGATCTGCTGGTTTATAATGGTTCGCTAAAACTTGGTCATATGGGTTGGGGAAGTGGCTCGGTGGGAAAAGTTCTTGCTGTGCAAGCATGGGGACCTGAGGTCAAATCCTCAGTTTCCACGGAAAAGCCAGGCAGAGAGAGAGGTGAACCATGGGGCCCAATGGCCAGCTGGTCTAGCCACAGTGGTGGGGAGTCCCAGGTTCAGTGACAGACCCTGTCTGAAACGCTAACAATTACAATATTGTAGAGATTGATAGAAGGTAAGCATTGCCCTCAGACTTCCGTATATTCACCCACATGTGCACACCCACCCGTCCATACGCACTCCCACACCAGCAGGAAATAAATTAACAAATTCCAGTCATATAACCTTCTGAATTTGACCTAAATATGCTGTCCTAGCCTGACTAACTGCTGCATGGTAATATTCTTACAGAGACACACGCTTTTCTAAAGAATATTGTATACTGTGCCCATGACAACTGCTTATTTAGCTACAGATGTCATAGGAGAACAGATGTTGAACATCAGTAGACAATGCATTTCTCTTAACTCATCTAGAACTAACCTGGCAACAGAAAGCTTGCATGTGTATAATCTCATCATGTATAACTCCTGTTTCTAACAGGGATGCCATTCCAGGGAACCTTAAGATAGTAAAATGGTTATTATTGTTAAAAAACAAATACAGCCATTATTTTTAATGGCAGCATATTTCAAGGAAGGAGCTTGGTATTTTAAACACATAGTTTGTCTTAACCCTCAGTCACAAACTTTCCTGGGAGACACTGTTCTGTCTCAAGGAACATTAGATTAGATGCTGATATGGGCAGTTCCAGAGGCCATGCTCTGAGGACTCACCCAGTCACCCAGGACTGGGCCATTTGCTTAACCACACCTGTGGAGTGTCCCCTGAGGATTTCCAAACCCCAAATATCTGCTGTTTATCAACTCTAAGTAGAGAACACATCCTTTAGTTGATCATAGCCCAAGCTTGGGAGGGGGAGGGTCTAAAACCAACCAAACAAACAAACAAACAAACAAAGAAAACCTTTAAAAAAACTTGTCAAAGAAACCCACATATCCCAGGACCTTCAAATGCTTCCTTTGGAGCTTCTGGGAGATAGGCTTACATCACAGTGTTCTGGGACTGAGGCGGAGCAGCAGGAAGAAGAAGGATGGAAGCTGAGATGGCCATTTAGCTCTGTGGCCCTTGATGGAATTAAACCACGAAGAGAAGTTTGTGGGAACCACACATGCCCATGTGAGCTGTCAGAATGCCAGAATTTTCCTTCTGACACTAACAATGGGACATGGCCTTGTCACGTTGCAGGAATTGCTTTGCAGGTTTGCCATGGAAAATGATCTTTGATTGCTTCCTTCTGTCTCCAGCATTTCATGCTGGGCAAGCAAGGGTGTGAAGTCCTACAATATTAGTATCCTGTGCCCATCAGCATCCAATTCCACAAATATGTTGTCTGTGCTAAAGCCCACTTAACAATTCTGATAATGTCATATTTCAGAAGCTTGTGTCCTGGTTTCCGTGGAAAGTCAGTTTTCAGTGTACGTGATGGCAGAACTCCTCTTGAGTATTTTTATGTGGATCTAACTGCCCTTCCACTCGATTCTGTCCTCAATCATAATGATTTGCTTATTGCTACTTCAGACCCCACATACAAACGCCAATGTGTGTTTGTAATTCCCAGTTCCCCAGAAGTCTGATGCTTTGCTCTTCTCCTCTCAAGGACCCATAAGATTATCTTTCCTTCCTGCTTGTTATTTTTAACATCTCTGAAAACAGACCTCCTGTGATCACTCCGTGAATATCCACCATTCCTAGATCTATACAAACCACTACCAGGCAGCCTAGCTTATCAATTTACACTGTATCTAAAACTCATACTTTTTAATATTATAGAAGTATGCATCTAGTGTAGAAAAACTGAAAACATAAAAAAGCAAAAAACATTTATGTACAATATTCCCACTTCTCAGACTGTCAGTGTTAGAACTTGCCCAAGATTGCTTCTCTGTTGCTGGTATAAACTGTGACCAAAAGCAACTTAGAGCAGAAAGGGTTTGCTTGGCTTAAAGTTACAATCCATCTTGGGCAAGCCAAGACAGGAAGTCAAGGCAGAAACCTGCACTAGGAACCAAAACAGAGACAACAGAGGAATGCTGCTTACAGGCTTTCTTCCTCTAGCTTGCTCGGCTTACACATCCCCAGGACCATCCACCCAGGAATGGCGCTGCCCATAGTAGGGTGGGCCCTCTTGCATCAACTAGTGATTAAGAAAATTCTCCCAGTCAAAGGTCTGTCTGATGGAGGCAATCCCCCATGTGAAGCACCCTCTTTCCAGATAGATAGAGTGGACAGCCAATGGGACCTATCACAGAACCTTGCATAGCCTCTGGAACTTATTTTTAACAATTTTCTACTTGCCCTTTATGCTAAATTTTATTTCATGTAATGCCATAACTATGTCGAAGTTTACTTGGTTGATCCCCAAAGTGCCCTGTACAAGTAGTTTTTCTGAGATACTACCTGGCCACATACTGAGTGAGCCTTTACAGCTCTTTGCTCTCTAAACTGTAAGTCAGGATCCTGTTCACTTAGTGATGAAGCTGGGCCAGCTCTCCCACAGAATAGCTTGTCATCTAGATTTGCCTGTTTGCCATTCACACAGTTTAGCTCAATCAGTCATCTCCCGATGTCATTTGGCCTGGAAGTCACATCTGAAGGCTGTAGGTTCTACATCTTTCCAGAAACACATACGCTGTGAGATTGTGTGCTCCATAGTACTGCACATGAGCAAGCTTGTGCCAGCCTAGGATGCTAAGGTTGAACTTTGCCAGATAATGAGGTATATGCCCTTGGGCTGCAGCAGAAATGAGCTCTGTGAAGCCTACTTTTTAGCCTCAGCATGGCCAACATTTGTGGCCAAATGATTCTCTGGGGCTGGGCTGTCCTGTACAATGTAGGACTTTGATCAGTTTCCTGGCCTCTCCCCACCAAAAAGCCAGCAGTACCCCACCCCCAGTTACAGCAACAAAGAACATCTCTAAGCGTTGCTAAATGGCCTCAAGCATTAGAGTCAGCCCAGCTGAGAACTGGCGGTCTAGCTTATGGAAAAAGGGTGTTTATGGGGTGGGATGGAGACTTTGGCCAGTTTATCTCATGGAATTAGGGAAGCCTGCTTTCATGGGTAGAAACAGTAGGACAGTTCTGAGGATCACGGCTGCTAGACTTTCCTGACTTGTAAATCACTGTCGCTACCCTGGGTCCAGCCAGCAGTGACCAGAGTCTCTCCTCTTCTCTGGTTCCACTGAGATACTCCTTAGCCAACTCTGACAATACAAGCGTAGCTTCTAGTTACTTCAGTTGTTAGGACTTACTCAGAGTAGACGGACCTCACCCCCACTGTGGGGGACCTGCGCCATCCTGGACCTCACCCCCACTCGAGGGACCTGCGCCATCCTGGACCACACCTCCACTCGGGGGACCTGTGCCAGCCCTGAACCTCACCCCCACTCGGGGGACCTGCGCCAGCTCTGGACCTCACTCCCACTGGGGGGACCTGTGCCAGCCCTGGACCTCACCCCCACTCGGGGGACCTGTGCCAGCCCTAGACCTCACTTCCACTCAGGGGACCTGTGCCAGCCCTAGACCTCCTCCCACTCGGGGGACCTGCGCCAGCCCTGGACCTCACCCCCACTCAGGGTACCTGCGCCAGCCCTGGACCTCACCTGCCACTTGGGGTACCTGCGCCAGCCCTCTCAGCTGCTACCACCTGGCCTTTGGCTCCCCCTTCCAGAAACTATGTTACTCTTGCCCATGCGTACTTCTTTCCTCACAAGGATGCTCCCTCAGAGGCTGGAAACTAGCTGCAGCAACCTAGGAGGACAAAGAGCCGGGCAGGCAGCCAGTCCCAGCCTCAGACCTTTCTAGACAGTGCCCAGAGCCCCTCCCTTCACCAAGTCCTAAATCAGGCCTGTCTCCCGTAGTGCAATGTTCATGTGACTTGCAAGCCTGATTGTTGCTCCGGTGTTTCTACCTTCAGGGCTGTCATCAAGCGTCAGGTCACTGTCGGCTGTGCTTGGTCTAGTCTTTGTGTGTGTGGGGGGGGTTGAGGTGGGTGGAGACACAACAAAACACAGAAGGGACACATTGCTGCATCCATTTCCTTTAATAGTCATCAAAGGTAAATGTGAAGTTGGGTGCCATTGCTCCCCAAACCCAAGAGTTGTCAGGAGAAGCTGGGAGTTCCCTTCCACTGGTGAGGGGCGAGGACTTCTGGTAAGAAGCTATGTGGGTCAGAGCAGAATAGGAACAGGTGAGCCAACTTCTCTGGATCTGAGAACAGAGAAAGCGAGCCCAGGCCTGGAGAGATGGCTCGGCTCCATAAGATGCTAAAGTGTTGGTCACACAAGCACCAAGACTTGAGTTCCATCCCACATGAAGAAGCTGAGCATACACTTGCAGTGTCAGCACTGTGGAGATAGAGACGTGCAGATCCCCTGAGCTTACTGGCCAGCCAGCCGTAGGCTTAGGCTAAGGAGAGATCCTTGAAAAACAAGGTATAGAGCAACTGAGGAATGAGACTGTGGTTGATTTCTGGTGTGTGTGTGTGTGCGCGCGCGCGTGTGCGTGCATACTACACACACGCAGAAGAAAACACCAGAATGCCAACCTAAGAAAGAATCGCAGAGTGAGGAAAATGATTAAGCTTAGAGGTCCAAACCCTGCACAACCATCCTGGCCACCCAACCCCTGTAGGGGGGGAAGTCTTTAAAGTCAAGTGGAGGTAAGTCCTGCAGAGGTCTGTCACTTCTGATGGCTGGGTGCTGCTTTAAAACAAAGAATGGTACCCTCTATGGCCTCCCGGTGATGCTGCGTTGTCAGGAGCCAGGGTCCCAAGGTCCCAGGGTGCCAGGAACACAGTCCTGAGTCCTGACTGCTTTCCCCAGGGTGTTTGGCACATATGTGGCTTTTAAAAGCGAATGAATGAATGGTTCAGTGGGCCTGCAAGCAGAAGGAAATGTCAGCGAGTGTAAAACATCAAGTCTATCAGTAGCTGAAGCCTTTGAGGCTTCTGAAGACAAAAGTTCTGCGAAAAGCCGAGCCCCAGGGCGCAGGTCCAGTGCACATGCTGCACGTGTGGCAAGCAGGGCTTTGCAAAGGAGGTTAGGTTACAGGGGTAGAAGGATTTTCCTGGAGAACCCAGGGGGGCCCTCATAGGAGGGGACAAGAGGCCCAAAGGTAGATTGTGACTGAACAAAGTGCTCTAATGGCTGGCCACCAGGAAGCAGCTGCCCCCTAGGATCAGGAAGAGAGGGATCCTGCTGACCCCTTGGTTTCAGCCCAGTGACATCCATTTCTGACTTCCGACCTCCCAAACTATAAGACAATGAGTCTGTGTTGATGTAAGCCACCAAGCTTGTGGTCATCTCTTACAGTACCAATGAGAGACTAATGCATGGTGTATTTACCCCCTACCCATGAAACGTGTAATTAACAAAAACATTTTTTCTAAGATTTATTTTTCCACGTGAGTGCATTAGTGCATGTGTAGGTACATGCATATGTGTGTATGTAAGCATGTGTGCATGCGCATGTGCGCACCTTCACTGTGTATGTACAGGTACCTATGGAAGCCAGAAGAGGGCACTGGATCTCCTGGAGCTGGAGCTACAGGCAGTTGTAAGCCACCCACATGGGTGCTAGGAACTGAACTTGGGTCTTCATGAAGAGCAGCAGGTGCTTTTAACCACTGAGCCATCTCTCCAGTCCAAGAAATATGTTTTTAAAACAAGCTTTATTTGCAAGTTGGATTCCACCCATGTTTATTGTTCTCCTGTGTGCTGGTCTTCAGGTCTTAGAGTAGCTCACCTTATGAACTGGGGTCACCCTCTTTCTAGCTTAAAAACTGGTTTACATTTCAAAAAATTAAATGCATAAACTCGGAAGCTAAAATCACTAAAACATGATAAGTTTCTGAAAAATCATTTCCCTTTACCAGTGCAGGGGGATGAACAGTTGAGGAAGTGGGCCTTGGGTTCTTGCTGCTGGGCTGGCCTCCACCATTCTCTAGTTGTCATAATGGACACTCCTCACTCATGGGTGAGGAAAAGCAGATGCTGTGGGTTCATCTTCCCCAGAGGGGCTGGAGCCCAGCCCACTGCTGCACTGACATCCGCCCAGCCCACTGCAGCTCTGACTGACATCCGCCCAGCCACTGCTGCACTGACATCCGCCCTGCCCACTGCTGCACTGACATCCACCCAGCCCACTGCTGCACTGACTGACATCCGCCCAGCCCACTGCTGCACTGTCATCTGCCTATTCCTACCAAGTGCCTTTAGATGAAGAGAGTGGAGTTATTTATAATCTATACAGAGAAGAAAGGTCAATGCCAGATCAGAAAGGGGTCATAAGGAAGATTTCAAAAGATTTAGAGGCAACAGGGTGATGAGCCCAGGACCAGCAAACCCCAAAAGAGCCATGCAAAATTCTCAAATCATGGAATTAAGCAGGCCTGCTAAAGGATAAGGCCAAAGTTTCTAAAGAAAAAGCCAACAGTGAGCCAGAGCTAGAACTGTGGGCTAGGAAGTACAGAAAGACAAACAAAAAGGAGACTGCCAAGAAAGTGAATGGCCAGAGTAATCCTAACCATGCAAAAAATGGTGGCATAGTGAGAAGAACCCATGCAATGATCAGGCTGGTCAGTGCTTAAGGCATGCTGGCATCATGAGCCATCAGTATGACTCAGCTCTTTTCCACTGGTACCCTTCATCTCCACAGAGAGAGCTTGTCTTCCTAGGAACCAAAGAGCAGTGGGATAAAGGAAAGCACAGTCAGGATAGTTAAGAGGGAGAAAGATACCCAGTTGTGTGGCACCGTTCAGTGCGAGGCCCACAGGAGGCCATCTAGGGCTTAAGATGAAGGGCTGGGGGTATTCTAAATCTTCAGTAGCAACAGAAGTTGCCAAGAAAGGCCAGAAGTCTCAAAACAGCTGTTGCTTCTCTTACATTCCAAGAAAAGATGATGATAATTATGAATTCAAGCATTAGACCAGGAGATGCTCTGTCCTTCCATGGAGATGTGCTGTCCACCCATGGAGATGGACTGTCCATCCATGAGATGCGCTGTTTATCCATGGAGATGCGCTGTCCATCCATGAAGATGTGCTGTCCATCCATGAGATGCGCTGTCCATCCATGAGATGTGCTGTCCACCCATGAGATGCATTGTCCATCCGTGAGATGCGCTATCCACCCATGACATGCGCTATCCACCCGTGAGATGCGCTGTCCATCCGTGAGATGCACTGTCCATCCGTGAGATACTATGTCTATCTGTGAGATGCGCTGTCCACCCGTGAGATGCGCTGTCCACCCGTGAGACGTGCTGTCCATCCGTGGGATGTGCTGTCCAACCATGATATGCGCTGTCCAACCATGATATGTGCTGTCCATCCATGGGCAGGCTTCAGAGTCACTTATAAAATATGTAACCTGTGTTTTTAAAGAAAAAAAGGTAAGGACTTAGTGAGCAAAGAGGGACTCTAACCCCAAGTCCTTCTAGATTCATTATCATTGATTTTATTTGTATATGTATATATTTATTATTTACTGTGCTGGATGTTGAACCCAAGGTCACATCTTGCCAAACACCATCAGCTTTATCACCTTTGGTTACGAGATCTCAATCCTATCACAGCTTTGCTGTAGGTGCAGCATTTTACAGTGGGAAGAAGCTGTAATATGATTTGTTCCCCTGAGTCTTCAGACAGAGGCTGAGGTCTGAACAGTGAAGGAGAAGCCTGGGGCAGTGTGAGGATGTGACCCCATTCTCGAATGCCATCTGTCCCCTCAAAACCCTACTTTAAACTGTAACATTCCAACAAGACCCCTACCAAATGCCACTACTAAGCTCAAGATCTTAGAATGATGGCTTCATTACTGCTGACAGCCAAAGTTCAGTGTTGATTTATTGCCTGAACCCCACAAAGTGTTTCATCTAGCCCTGCTGTCTTGTTATTTTGTGCAGTGATTCACATAGGAACAGACTGTGCAGTTCAGAATGACACAGGATGTTGGATGAGGAAATCAAAGTTTTTAGTTAGCAAAAATTCAAACCCCCCAGCATGGAAGTTAAGGTGGGGTAAATTATGGTGGCTCTCAGGACACTCCCAGATATCAAATGAGGACCTCGAACACAGCAGCTCTGGTGAAGGGGACTCAGAGATGGAACAGAGAGCTGGGGTGCCAAGAGAGAATGACCTTTGCGCTGGGGGGTGGAGCAGGCAGACCAGCAGCACTGGCAGCCAAGCCCTAACTCCTGTACATGACAAAGAAAGACTTTCCAATTTGATGAAGCTAGGCACTTGAGTTGAGAGATGACCCTATATTACCTGGGTGTACTGTGTTATGGGGGTTCTTAAAAAATTCAAGAGGAAGCAGGAAGGTCAGAGTCAGAAAAAGACCAATGGCAATGCAGGCAGAGGACGGAATGGCTGCGGGCAGCCTCTGGAAGCAAGACTCATCCTTAAGACGCCAGCATAGACTCCGCTTTGACCAGGATTGTGAGAATCACCTTTATACAATGTTTGCTACTTTTGTTGGGGAAAGGTTTACTTTGGCTCACGGATTTAGAAGGCTGCATCCAATGTGGTGGAGAATGCATGGTCCAGTTCACATCAGGCAGGCTGGGAAGATGAAGGGGATGCTGCTAGCCATTTGGCTCTTTCCTTTCGCCTCTTCCATCCTGGCCGGCAGTGACTGGAAACCTGGTGTCCTCAGCAGTGGCAGAACCTCTCGCTGAGCAGAGGCTGTCCTCTACGTTCTTGAGTGACACCTTCAGTGTTGTGTGCTATTGGAGTATTAGGGAGCTTATCAGCAGTGTCAAGTACAAGTGGTTGATGAAGCCCCTCAGAGGCACCACAAATGAAAGAGAGCTGGAAGGTTAATTCCAGCCAGTATGAGGCAAAGCCACAGTGTTTGAAGGGCGGGTCAGCAAAAGATAAAATCACAACAGCTCTGGCCCTAAGGACGTGGAACATTTTTTCTACTTTTCTGGTCATTTGTTTTTCTGCCTTGGAAAACTCGGTTCATCAAACCATTTGTTGATTTGGATTTGGGTTATTGAATTTTTTATTTTTTTTTTACCGATTCTAGGTATTAATCCCCTGTCAGATGCATAGTTGGCAAAGGTTATCTCCCCCTTTGTGGCTGCCCCTGCTGTCTTCTTGCCTGTACAGAAGCCTTTGGCTTCATGCAGTCCTCTTGATCAGTTCAGAAAGCCCTTCCAAGGCATATCTTAAAGTGTTTAGCCTATGCGTTCCTCTAGCAATTTTAGATTTCCAGGTCTTACAGTCAGATATCATGCATTTTAATGGATTTTTACAAGATAAAAGTTATTCTTTTGAAATCATGTTCAAGATCATGAGGTGTCAGGGAAATGCAGTTAAAAAAATGTTTTTCAGTTTCATCCCACCCCTGTGAGAATGTGGGTCAATAAGAGAACTAACGATGACAGATATTTTGACAGTGGGGTCAAGAGGAGCCCTTACACACTGCTGATGGGAAGGCACACTGGTGTGACCACTGTGGAAATCACTATGCAGGCACCACCCCCCACACACACACACACACATACTGGACTTGCGTAAGCAGCCGAAGGAATCTAAGGCAGCTTCCCACAGGTACTTGCTCATCCATGCCTCCCAGCTGCCAGGATACACAGCCAGCTCAGATGCCCATCACAGGACTGATAAAATTCCATTCTCAAACCCACTGCCTGCACAGAGTTGTCCTGATACCCATACACACCATGGCACACACTGGCCCATACCCATGAATGACGCGCACACAATAGTAAATAATAAAATTGTAAAAAGAAAGTATAGTGTGTACACACAATGGAGTTGTATTCAGCAGTAAAGAGGCACAAAATCATGCAAGTAGCAGAAGAGATGGAACTAGGGGTCATCATGTTAAGCAAATTAAGCATTAATATCAGTTTTTGTATGCAAGATCTAGGGGTGTGTGTGTGTGTGTGTGTGTGTGTGTGTTGCAGGGCTAGGGCTTGAACCCAAAGCCTTATACATGTTACACCAATACTATGCTACTTAGTTACATCCTGACCCTTATTTAAGTTTTTCTTTTTTTTTAAGGCAGGATCTAATTGAGTTGCCTGGGCTGGCCTTGAACTTTCAATCCTCCCTTCTCAACCTCCTACGTAGCTATTATGATTGATTCTGG
>LOJH01006978.1:9718-27817 GCA_001685095.1 Ellobius talpinus | reverse complement strand
TCTCTCTCTCTCTCTCTCTCTCTCTCTCTCTCTCTCTCTCCCTCATTCTCTCTCTGCCTCTCTCTCTGTGCCTCTCCTTCATATATACTGAATATAATGAAATAAAGAAAATCTGGTTTAAAATTTTAAACAAAAATTCACTAATAGCAATAAAAAAAACTAAAACCATCACAAAAAGCCTAGAGAAAATAATACCTAGTGAAAGAAAAAGAAAATTTTGGACTACAGCAGAGCTTGCTGGACAACACACACACTTGCCCACATGCTTCCACAAAACCCTTACAAGTTACCCCAGAGAGCTACAAAATCCTAAGCCCTCATATCAATAAATAAATATTGAGGGAGGTAACTTAGTGCATCGATCATTTTTTTTCTTCCATAGGGAGTTATAAAAACCATTGGGGGAGATAAAACCATTCTTTGGTGAGAGAGGTGCATCTAAGTCACAGGATAGATTGGGGGAGCATTTGGCAACCCTTGGGGAGCCTTCATAGAACATCAGCTACACTCCAACATTGGATGAGCATTTCATAGAGACATGTCCAAGTCTAACCATCGTGCCCACATCAGTTGAGCCCTCTTACTCCTGACTGTGTTCTCAGGAAATAGAATAGTGGATCAAACAGTGAAATTTCTCCTAAGTACATAAGTCAAATAATAATGGACTTGTATTTTCTTGATCAATGCAAGCAGTTTCAGAATTGAAATGGAATATGTTTGTATGGGGTTAGGGAGAAACCTGGTGCTAGGGAAATTCCCGAGAATCTACAACAACGACCCCAGTTAAGACTCCTAGCAATAGTGGAGAGGGAGCATAAACTAGCCTTCCCCTGTAATCAGATTGGTGAATGCCCCAACTATCACCATAGAGCCTTCATCCAGCAACTGACAGAACCAGATGGAGAGATCCACAACCAAGCACCAGGCCAAGCTCCAGGAATCCAGTTGAAGAGAGAGAAGAGGGAATATATGGGAAGGGAAGGTCAAGATCATGATAGGGAAATCTAGAGACAGCTAAACCAAACTCGTGGAAAGTCAAGAACTCTAGACCGACAGCTGTGGAGTCTCCATAGGATCAAGCTAGGCCCTCCATGTGTGGACAACAATGGTGAAGCTTGGATTATCTGCGAGGCACCAGTAGGACCAGGATTTATCCTGGTGCATGAGCTAGTTTATTAGAGCCCATTCCTATGGTGGGACGCCATGTTCAGCCTTAATGCAGGAGAGAGGGACTTGGTCCTGCCACAGGTTAATGTGCCAGACTTTGTTGACTCCCCATGGGAGCCCTTACCCACTGGGAAGAGTGGATGGGGGTTGGGCTGGGTGGAGGCAGGGGAATGAAATGTGAATGAAATGTAAAATGAAATTAAAAGATAAATTTAAAAGGTAGTCATTTGTTATTTCAGTGAAATTAGAGCACATTTCTTTACTTTTCTCATTTTTTCTTATTTGTTTCAATATTCTTTATAATAAACAAGATTTTATAAAATAATTTAATTTATTGTAAGAAAAATATGACTATTTTGATTCTTAATACTCATGAACCTGAGGCAGGAGGATACAATCTATGAAAGTTTCCTGTCTTCATTAAACAAGCCCAGCATGTTTAGTACATAGACCCAAGAGGGGGAAAAAAGAAAATAGAAAAGGAAGAAAATAGCAATATTTAGAGAAAACAAAAAAGCAAAGAAGGGAACCCCCTCTCCTGGGGTTCTGCAAATTTGAGCAGCTGGAGAAATGAAATCTGTTTTCTGGTCTGAGCCACCCCTCATTGAGGAAGCAAACTCCTCAAAATCAACTCTCCATCAGCTGTGACCAGGGAATCAACTGAAGATGCCTGAAGTGAAAATTGGGTTACAAAACATGTGTTTTTCCAGTGTCCCTATTTGCAGGAATTGTGTGTGCATATGTGTGCGTGCATGCACATGTGTGCCCTTTCAAAGCAGTCTCAGAACGATGAACATCCTTGATTCTTCACAAAAATTTAGATGTTAACATTATATGGAAGTTATGTTATTTCGTTATACAACTGTCATTCCTCCATGCAAGGAAAGATTAATTTTGATCTAACGTGTGTGTATGTGTGTGTGTGTATTAGTCCTAGACAAGCAGCGCAGACAGATTTATTTCAAATAAGATCCACTTATAAGTGAAAGAAAACAGTTCTTTATTTGAGTGAAGTTTTTTAAATGAAAAATCCATTAAAATTTAATATCTATAAGAGATGAATAAACAAGATTGTAGTAATCAGGATTGTACCAGTAGAAAGATGCCCTGTCCATCAGTGCTTATTCTATATTAACACATGTAAGGATCACTTGATTAAAGAATGCACCATTATCTTTTTTATGGCTAATTTCATTTTTAGGCGTAATTGAAACATAGTAATTGTACATAATCATAGGGTGCGATGGAATTGGAATTTCTGTATATGATGGGCAATGATCAAACTAGTGCAATTAGCATGTCCATCACCTCAAACATTTATCATTTCTTTGTGTTTAAAACATTTAAAAATCTTTCCTCTTATATATTTTAAAATATACAATGAATTATTGTTAACTATAGTGTCCCTTCTTTGCTATGGAGTACTAGAACTTAACCTGTTTAATCATTAAGTCTCTCTCCCAATAATTCTCTGTCCCTTTTTGTCACCATTCCCAACCTGTGGTAACTACTATCCTGCTGTGTATCTCCAGAAGATCAATGCTTTTATCTCCCACATATGAATAACAAGTGGTAGTTGGCAGTCTTCAATGTAGCCCCATTGTATGTGTCACTGTCAAAGAAAAGATTGTTTCCTTGTGAACCATAACTCTGCACCACCTTAACACAAGAGCTGTAGGATCTTCTCATCATGGGGATGTTAGAGAAAAATCTCAAGGGATGTGGAGTATCCCTTATCCAAAATGGTGGTACCGTACTTGTGTGGTATGATGATTTCAGATACTGGGATGTGCGTATACAAAATGAGATAATTGGGGACTGACAATCAAGTCTAACCTGTTATTGTTTTATGTTTCATATATATGCCTTATCCAGACACGTTGAAGGTGATTTTATGTGATTTTTTAATGTGTATGTAAGTTAACTGCAGCTCATCACATGAGGTCAGGAATATAATTTTCCACTTATTCTGTTATGTTGGCACTCAAACGGTTTAGGATTTTGGATCATTTTATATTTGGGATTGTTTCATATTTGTGATCAATATGTTCAGCCTTGCTAACCACCATTATACGTGTTATTCCTGACAGGTTCTTTAACTCTCTTGGTTATATTTGTAAGAAGTGTTACATCTCTTGATTGTGTCAGGCCATCCTTCTGTGTTCTAAATGTCTATGCTGCAGATCTCTGGTTTCCTTCCAGAGTTGCAATAATCTGGCCTTCCAGTTCCTAAGAAGCAGAAGCTACAGAGTCTGGTCTTCAGAAAGTCTTGGGGACTCTGAGTTTGTTCTGACCCTTTCTTCATCTTGAAGCAGAGTGTTCCAGTAACAGGGAGCCTTCCTCCCCAGTATCTGCCTTTCCTTAACAACACCTCCACTCATGGATTTCCCCACTCCCTTACCCCATATGCCTTTCTTGTCGTTCTCCTAAGATATGGGCACCAAGACGTCTCTGGGATGGCCAAGACAACTGTGTAACACCTGTCCTCCCGTTTTGCTAGACTAGGCAGTCTTCTGGTTCCTCCTTCTCATCTTACTACAGACTTAATAGTTAAAGAATTATCTAACTAGACTCTGGATTTACAACCCCTGCCAGTTTCCAACAGCAATCTCCAAACTGCCTCTTACTGGAAGCTTATCTTAAATGAACTAGAACTACATTTTCTCATCTAAATATCTTAAACCTAATTGGAACAGAGCAAAGCAAAGCATCTTCGAAAGTCAGTTAGTAACGCTTCCTTATGCCTTGGTTTGTCAGTGTTGGAAGCTAGAATATTAAAATACAGCTCCTTTTGTAGCATAAAGATTAGTTGAAAAAAAGCAATACCATTGGAAGGGAGGAAAGAAAAGCTCTTCAACAAAATAACTGACTCCACCAGCTCATGACTGTTGAGAGAGTAGATAATTTTCTTCTCTTACATGGAGAATGTGTACAGCTCAAAGTGATAGTGAAACACTTTGGGCACTGTGATGTAAGAGTATGTCTGAAAAGGAATACTTACCAAAAGAAAAAAAAAGAAAAGCATGTCTTACAGGGACCTGCATGAAGCTAGGTGGAACAAATTGCAACCCTGAATCAACTCTGCACCCTTCCACATCTTACTATTCAGAGGTTGGCAGCTATGAACCATTGCAGCCTGGTCTTCCCTTTGACTTCTGTCTGAGTCCAATCCAATGCTGGGTGTTGCCAGAGATGGGATGGCAGGAAAGAATAGCTATAATTCTTATAGTACTTGGTCTGTTCCTGTGGAGTTGGCAGTGACTGTGCCTCCTTTCCCATGGCCACAGTTACTACAGCTAGAGAACTCCATGAATTCTAATAACTATAAAAGCTTCAAGCTTTGTTAGAAATAAGAAGAGCTTCCTCTTGGGCTAAACCTTGGATTCTACGATAGTCAGTCTTCAAAATCAACTAAACTAGGATAGGATTATGTAGGAAACACACCTCTCTGGCCTATGGAGGGTGTTCTCAGTGAGCTTAAACTGAGAGGGAAGATTTATCCGGAATGTGGACAGTATCATCCAATAGGCTGGGGTACAGCAACTTACCTCTCTCCACTTCCTAAGTTGTGTGATCAATTCCTTATGTTCCTGCTTCCACAGGTTCCCCACCATCATGGACTAAATTCCTCAAGTAAAAGTAAACCCTTACTCCCTTAGATTGCTTTCTGTGACACACTTGAGGAAAGTAAGCAATTCAGATGCTTTGTCTTCCCTGTTGAACTTCCTCTATTCTTAACTCTTGAGAAATACACCCTCTAGTAATAATGCTCTTAGAATTACTACTTTGGTGGTTATGATAAGTATGGTGCAGTAATTTTTCTAGTGGTATTGATCTTTTAGAGATGCATCCTGAAGGAATTAATGCTATTTAGATGAAATATATTTGGCTTTGAACTGATGATTATCAAACTAAGAGATCAATAAGTGAGTAGAGAGTCTTTGTGATAATGTAATATTCCACTTTTACACAATTTTAAACTGTTTGCAGAAAAATTGTATAAAGATTTGTTTCATTTTTAATTGTTTGTTTCCACATGAGCACAGATGTGAATATAGGTGCCCACGAAGTCCACAGGAGCACATGGATCCCCTGAAGTTGTCAGCCGCCCTCTGTAAGGGAGCTACTAATCACTGAACCATATCTATACACCCTAGAGGTTTTATTAATATATGTATGTTCATGCATGTTCACTTGTGTGTGTTTCAGATGCATGCTTATGCATGTGTGTGCAGAAATCCAAGGCATTCACATCAACTGTCTTTCTCTATCACTCCCCACTTCATTAACTGAGGGGAGTCTGTCTTTGAACCCAGATCTTGCTGTTTCAGTTAGTCTTGTTATCCATCTTGCTCAATAGATTCCCTGTTTCTGCCTCCTACAGGTAGGGATCAAAGGCAGGTCACCTCACCTAGCCAGCTTTTAGGTAGATTCTGAGAATCTAAACTCCCTGGTCCTCACACTTGCAAGCCAAGCACTTTATCTGCTGAGCCATCTCTCCAGCCCACCTGAAGAAAAACTCTTCTTATGCACTTCCTCTGGAGTACTAGATGCTTTCCATGGGAATCTGGAGTTATTCCAGAAGAGAACAGTGAATAAGGAGTGTCTGAACTCTATATTATGTCTGGAACTACCCCCAAATGGCAAGAGCTTACAGAGGTGCAGTTAGACTGCAAGACTAATGTCTCATGTTCCATAGGAGAGTATATGATGACCATCAACATCTGTTGACACAAATTGTTCACATATTTCAAAATAGCTAGAAAGACTTTTGAGCACAAAGAAGTGATAAATGTTTGAGATAATAAATATACCAACTTCCACAATGTGATCCTTCCATATTACCTGCATGTATATAATTATCACTATATGCCCTTTAAATATGTTCAATTATTATAATACGTCAATTTTAAAGTGTATATTTAAGGCTTTAAATAATGAATCTGTGGTTGACTAGATAATAAAATTTAGTAATTCACCTTAATGAGGAAGAGAATAACTCAGTATTACTCAGGGGAGGTGTAGGTAAGTTTTCATTTTTTTAAATCTATCAGTTCATTCCCCTTACATCTCTGACTGGCCTTTACACACTCTCTGATCTCATCTCATCCACCATTCCTCTTTGTAGAACTTTCTGAAAACTTCCCCTACAGCTCTCTGGGTGAGCTTTTCCTTGTCCTGTCATGAAGCACATCTGCTCCTCTCATCTCCATATCAGACTTATGCATCTCATAACTCAGCTTGTCTTGTCTCTTATTTAAACTTTGTCTTAAACATCTTGTCCCAAATTGAACTCTCCTAAGAATCAGCTAATATCTGAGATCACCAGCTACTGGGTAACTTTAAGAGGTTATTTAAGCTTTAGGGCCTCAGTTTTATCACCTTGGAATTAGGTTATTAACTATATGTGTTTGAAATTTATATGAGTAGTGAGACTATCTAAGATTCCCCAATATTGGGCAGTCAGTCAATGTTACTGCTATTGTTGTTTTCATTGTTTAGCAAGGATGTATTGTGCCTCCAACACATGTCTGGATTTTGCTGTCTTGAAGCTACAACAGTAAATAAAAAGATCTGTCCCTTCTCTATCAGGAGAGGCAGATTTAAAATGCACATGTATAAATATACTTGTAGGTACAGGTATCCATTTATATATGCATATGTATGTGTATGGATTTTGAGTCAGGCAAATGCTGCAAAGAAACTAAAACAAGTGTAAAAATAATAGAAGCAATTTTTTTTTACAAAATGGTCTTGGATGGTTTCCCTAAGCAGGTGACATTTTGATGACTAGGAACCTACTGAAATTAGTTTTAAAACCAGTAACCAGTGTTTCTGCCTAAGAAAATTCCTAGCTATCAAAAGCTTACAAATATTTGGGAACCATATGTTTTCCAACTTAGTAGCCATAATAATAGACAGCTACATTAAAACCTTCAATATCTGCCTAAGCTATGTTTCTTCACCTTTTAAAATATTGACCTAGTTGGTGAAATGTAGCACTCTGTCTTCACAACTTCACACTGTCGGCAGGTTCTCTCCTTTCTGCCATTTCACAGATGCAGCCTTTTAATTTCTCCTTCACTTCTGTTTCCTAAGAAGTCACCTGACGTCTGAATTATACCTTTAAACTGATCTTAGGCTGCCCTTCACCTGTTTCCCTCTTGTAGTAGAGTGACTGTCCCTGAGTTCTTCTAGCCTCCATGCCTCTCTACTTCCATATATAGCCAAGGCGATAGGAGATTCCAAAAGATGCTGCCAGTCCTGGGGGAGGTGTGTGTTTGGAAAGAGAGGCAGGTGAGAAATGATGCAATGCAGATGGGGGTGGGGGAAACAAAGGAATGGAATATGGGAGAGAAGAAGCAATGTGAGCCTTGCCATCGTTCTTCTGACAAATTTAGAATTTAAAAAAAGTAATCAAATAAGGATTTATGCTAGAAAGTGCCAAGAGACTCAGAAAGATAAATATAATGCTTATTTCCACCAAGGGGAAAAAACATTCTACTAATAAAATTTTTCATCTGTTGAGTACTGTGTAAGCAGCTTAAGGGAACAGACTTAAAACACAAGCATGCACATTCCGAACTACCTAGACATGACAGTTTAGTCCTGGAAACACGTGAGTGATGTCTGCACATTCCGAACTACCTAGAATGACAGTTTAGTCCTGGAAACACGTGAGTGATCTCTGCACATTCCAAACTACCTAGACATGACAGTTTAGTCCTGGAAACACGCGAGTGATGTCTTGGGCAGATGAGCAATTCCTCTTTGAGTCCTAGTCCTTTGTTGTGGTTATGTCTTCTTTGTTGATTTTGGTTATTCATTCACTCATTTCTTTGTTTGTTTCCTGATTTTGATTAAGACAGGACCTAACTCTGTAGTCCAGCAGGTCTCAAACCAATGCCAATCTTCCTGCCTCACCCACTCAAGTGCTAGGATTATAGCTATGAACCTCTGTACCTGGCTACACTCGGGTGGAATGTGTGTGTTTGCCTTTCTCTAGCATATAGCTCAGGACTAGAAAACATAAAAATGCTTAGAAATTAAGTTGTTGTTAACATCTCAGGAATTCAATTAAGACCACAAAAATTCTTATTCAGGATTTCAACAATTCAGATTAATAAAATTGATCCCTAGCATGGTAATTAATAAAGGCCATGTGACACTAGCCAGGTTCCCATTTGCTACATGTCCCACGTTGGAGCTAGGATAGAGGTACCATTGGGAGAGTGGCCAGCATATGGTGTTGGAGGTGCTATGAAAGGCAGCACGGGCCTACAGAAGTGTTATCGCTCCAAATACAAGAACTAATGGGGAAATGCTGTTCTCTTCTAAATGATAATTCAAGTTGAACGTCTTTAGTGCCACATCACAGAAAATTCAGGTACCCAAGATCTCAAGCCATTCACTCTCTTACATCATTTTAGTGAGATTTGCCTCAATAAAAAAGAAAGAAAAAGAAAAGTCATGCATGGTCCTAGTTTTAATTTTTAAGGATTTTTATTTTTCAATTTAGATAACATGTTTAAGTTAATGCTGTTTCACCTTCTGGTGGCTTTTGGTGGAACTTATTTTAATCTTCCAGACAATGCTTTGTTCAGATCAAAGGGAGGATTTTTTTTCTCCCTCCTATTGTGTTTGGATTAAAAATTATGAGTGCTGAGCCAGAGTCGAACAACACTGAAAGTTTCTTCACATAAAAATATTATTAATTTAAAAACATTCTTTAACATCTGAGGATTGGCATTAAATACCTCAAAACAGCTAATAGAGAAGAATTTGAATATACTCACCATGAAGAAATGACAAAAGCTTCTGGTACTGGATCTGCTAATTACTCCCAATTAATCATGACCCAACATATGCATGAACCAGAATGCCAAACCGTACCTCAAAAATTTGTAGAAAAAAATACGTCAATCAAAATCAATTAA
Source organism: Ellobius talpinus (assembly GCA_001685095.1). NCBI lineage: Eukaryota > Metazoa > Chordata > Mammalia > Rodentia > Cricetidae > Ellobius > Ellobius talpinus. Next base: position 18,713 of record LOJH01006978.1, on the reverse strand, counting down.
TTTTTAATGACTCAAAGGACTAAAGATTTGGAAAGAGTCTGGTATTTCCAGTGACCTGCCAAAAGCAACAAAAATTGCAGTCTGGCTGGAATAGAGGCCAAGAGGTGCCCTTTCTTCAAAGAATTTAAAGCATCATTAAGCATTCTGTTTTAAGAATAATATTCTAATGTTAAACTAACTTAAAACCAGACTGGTTATTATTATCACCATGCAGCAACAACTCTGCATAGCACTTGATACTACTACTGCTGGGTTTGATATTGCACGTGTAAATTAGCATCCATTTTACTGTTCATCCTTTAACAAACACTTTGGCTACACATTAATTCACCCAAGTACCAGCAACACAGTTAAGCTCATACATACACAGTCCCAGACACATGCACATTTCAGTCTGAGAAAAATCTCGTCTTATTCCATATCCTTGAAGTACATTCAGTTCAGCGCCTTGCTGATGTGTGTGTGTCTGTGTGTGTGTGTAGAGAGAGAGAGAGTTTTTCTTTGTGTTATAACTTTCAGTTATCACATAATACAAAATCATATATAGAAACATAAGATATTCTAGTCCATAACAAGATTGATGCTTTGTTTCAGAATTTTCTATGGCTGTTCCATACTCACCTTTCTAAGAAGTACTATCAAGTATAAGATCTTCTGATATATTTATGTAAAGAAAACTATGTGTACCTAAAATTTCAATTATACTTTTTTTGGATCAAAAACCCATGACAAAATCAACTTAAAAGAAGGATTCATCTTGGTTCATAGCTTGTTTGGTTGGGAAGATGCCCTGGCGATTGTAGCTGTGGCATTAGTAATATGAGACAGTAGGTCACACTGAGTCCACAGTCAGGGAGCAGAGAGAGATGGATGCTGATGCTCTGCCCACTTTTATTTTTATATTTTATTTTATATTTTTGCTCAGTCCAGGACCCCTCCTCATAGGACAATGATGCCTCCCTTCAAGGAAGGTCTTTCTTCTTACCCAAGCCACCCTGAAAACACTCTCACAGACAGTTGACAATGGAAATTAAGCATCCCAAGTATAGAATACAAGATGTAATAGTCCTATTAGTAAGTGCAATTTTTAATTTGTAAAAAAACTCTTTCTGGATTTAGATATATTTTAATTGCTTTTAATTCTATTTTAAATTCTAGAATTGCTGCTTAACTGATAGAGAACTGTGATGCCATCCATTACCACTATGGACCAATAAATAAATGTTTTCCCTTTGTTCACAAATTTACATTAGCATATTATTTAAGTATCAACCCAATGCTAGCTCTGTGGACAGAGCTAGCATAATAATGCAACTGAAAACTGATTATATGAACAGATTACATTAGCTAAGATATAGGATAGAAGAAGAAAAGAAATATTAATAAAAGTGTCCTTAATTCCTTACCTTACACAGTATGGAGAAGAAGGTCCTCGGTTGTTAATGACCATTAGAAATCTGTAGTTTAATTTAATTTTTTTTTGAGACGGGGTTTCTTTGTGTAGCCCTGGCTATCCTGAAACTTGCTCTGTAGACCAGGGTAGCCTCAAACTCAGAGATCCACCTGTCTCTGTTTCCCAAGTGCTAGCATTACAGGGGTGTGCCACCACCACCCCACTCAAATCCTAAAGATTACTACATTCAGTATATCTTGTAAATTACAGGAGAATTTTTAAAATAGTGTTATGAATTTTAAGTATAAATCCATTATCTTTCATTTCTGTCCATAACAATTTTTTACTTCTACTGATTATATATATGTGTGTGTGTGTGTGTATATATGAAGTTCAATAAAAAAATTTCCCACATTATGCCTTTCTTTTATGGCTGTTGTTGCCATGCATTTATCTCACAGGAAATCATTTTGTCACCTACTAGGGGATATTAACAATATTCATGTACTCTGAGCATAAATGTGCTGCACACCATACTGGCTTTCTGGAGTTTCCTTAGGCTCTTTCTGATTTCCTAACAGTTTGTCTGCATCTCAGGTCTAATACAAGTTTGCATTAAAATTACAAGCTGGCCTAGTATGCATGATTCTAGGGCAGCTACAAACAAACACCTTCTTGATGGGGACTGAGCAAAGAAAAGAACAGCCATGACCAGCATTTACACCTTCGCTACTTGATTCACCCAGCAAATAACTTAAGTAGGCAGCATTATGCTAAGCCATGGTCATGTACTCAGCAGCTGACTAAAGTACGTTCCATGCCCTCTGGAGCTTCCATTATAGTGAAAAAAAGACAGATAAAACTACTAAACATGATAAACAACTAGATTGCACAGTGTGTTCGAATGCAATAACTGCTGTGTAGGAAAACAATAAATCCAGTGTGGTAACCCAGCGCCAGGCAGTTGAAGCTTTAAACAGGGTGGTTACGGGTCCTGAGGAAGACAGTTTTTGAGCAAAACTTGCAAAAAGTAAGAATTGGCCTTGTAGAGCTTCCAGAAATAAAAAAAATTTCTGGGCAGAGAAAGCAGTCAGTGCAAAGCCTGAGGAAGGGAACATGCCTGGATTGCTCCAAGGCAAACCTCATAGACCGGGCAAGATTGATGAGGAAGGCAGAAAGGTAAGGAGGTCAAGGTCTTACCATTTCATTGAGCCCTTAAAAGGACTTTGTCTTTTATTGGGGTAAAATAGAACCATTGTTGGATTTTAAACAGGATGGCATGGCCTAAGTTATGACTTTAGAAAGACTACCCACTGTAAAGTGAAGTAACAACCTTAAAAGTCCTCAGCCTGCCCAGATGAATGTGGAATGAGTCAACTAACATGCCATTCCCCCATTTCAACACCAGGACAGATTCATCTGCTCTGGCTGACCAGGGAGCCCAACTTCCTTTGCCCTTTCCCTTGCATCCCTCTTGATTGTGAAACGAGACCCTCTCTCATATGTAGAAGTGTTCCCCAGGCTGGGGTCTACAGGTGCTGCCAGAGGCTGAGATTGTAACCCTTGAGATCAATGATTTTGTCTTCAAAAATTTTCTCTAAGACTATACATTGCACCAGGATGATTTTAACCTGTGAAAATTACCTTTGAGTGTAAGTTACTGCATCCCTGTTAACTTCTTCAGCAGGAATGGGACACAAATATGCACAGGAACACACACACTTAGTATTTAGATATTCATCATTCACAGAAATTCTCAGCCACGATTGACTGTAATGTTGACAGACACCAAGCTCACCCACAAGATAACATACTGTCCTGCAGCATTTCTTTCCTATTTCCTTATTTCCATGGAATCGCTCTGAAAGAATGACCAGGAAAAAGTAGTGAAAGGAGAGATGCCATCTTTGGAAATATGCCCAGTACTCACATGATGCGGTAGGAAACAGAGGCTAAGAGACCCCTGGAGAGAGGGTTGGTAGCTCCAAGTTTGAACCAGATCCAAAGCCCACATCAGACCGAGTCACTTGCTTTGGGAGGAAAAAAAACTGTCTTCTGAGGCCCTGCTCTTCTCCTGACTTCCTCCCTGGAGACCAGACCCAAGGACGTCTTCTGCAGCCCAATTAGACTTCCTGGTCCTTGAATTCTTTTTAATGAGTATTATATTTATTTCCTCCTTGACTTTTTCAATAAAATCTTTGTCACAACAGAAATCTTTTAACTTCCTATTTTTTAAACTCCCTTTTAAGAGGAAAATGTTATCAAAAGCAAGCTGAAGTGCATCAAGGCGAATGCCAAGTTTTACCTACACTTCCCACTGAAGCTTGGACTGAAGGCTAGAACTGAACAAACAAAAGAATGACTATTTGTTAAGAGCAAGCTGTTTAAAAGTGTCCTCTGATGCTTTCTAACATTGAGTAGTTTGCCAGTGCTCACAGATCTGAGACTGTAATTTTGTTACCTTGTACTTCTCAAGCCCACATCTAAAGGCTTAGATTACACTTTTTCTTGAAACAATCAGCTGTGGGCACACAGGGAGCTTTGTGCTGAATTGGCGGATGAAACAGATCTCCCTTTTTCTCTCCTTTTTTTTCTTTTTTCTTTCTTTTTTTATGTGACAACTTCCACCCTGGCAACCTATATAAGACAATTCCCTACTCACCCTCAGATGCATTTAAAATTGTCTTGATTACAGCATTCACAAAGTTCTCCCATTTAAACACTGGTATGGTGACATCTTTGTAAGAGCACAAAGATGTCAGACATCTTGTTAAAAAACCATGTAAGCAAGGAGGGTAGAAAGAAATGTCAAAAGTGTGAAAGGACAAAAATCAACTAGAATTGCATAACTTTTTAAAAAGAATCTCTCAAAATAAAAGGCTATATTCTCATTGTTAAAAACATTGACATATTTAATTATCTACCCTACAGAATGTTAAAGGAAATTTTCAAGCCAAGAGTGATGGCAAATGTCTGTGATTGCATCGCTCAAGAGGCGGAAGAAAGAGACTTCTAAGTCTACATCCGTGTTTTTATTTCAAAACAACAATAAAAGTTCTTCAGAGTGAAGGAAAATGGTGCAGATCAGAAACTGAAATGAACATAAAGAAATTAAAAGCTGGGCTACAGATGTAGCCCAGAACACATACTGTTCTGTAGCCCAGAACACATACTGTTCCTGCAGAAGACATGCTGGGTCCCATCATCCACGTCAAGCATCTTACAACCACCTGTAACTCCAACACCATGGAGTCAGGCGCCTTCTGGCCTCCATGGGTACCTGAAATCATGCGTGCGTGTGCGCGCACACACACACACGATTTTAAAAATAAATCTTTTCAAGTGAAAAGCAGTAGGAAGAAATATAATATATATATATATTGAATAGTATTCATTTGAAATGAGAGCAATGCATAGAGTGATTGCAGTATATGGCAGATGAGAATTCTACCAAGGAGCCACCCATGACCCAATCTCAGCATGTGGGAAAGTGAAATGAGTACTAGTAATATCCTAAGAGATGGGCAAGAATTGAGTGTCTTTATTAAAGAGAAAAGATTAATATCACATGGGTTATTTTATATGTACTCTGGCCTCCACAAGTACACACACACACACACACTTATAAATGCACATACGACACAAAAGCACAGTCATATAAAATGCTCATTTGGAAACTGAACAGAGAGGAACTAGAAATACAACAGTGGTTAAGAGAAGTTGCTGCTCTTACACCCTCATCAGGCAGCTGGTTGTTGCCTATAACTCCAGCTTCAGGGTACACAAACCTTTTTCTGACTCTACAAGGACACACACACAGACACACACACACAATACACACACATGGACAAATATCGAAGAAGGGGCTGGAAATATAGCTTAGTGGATGAAGCATTCATGTCTCAAAAGTGACCTTAGATACCAAGAACATAAGAACATATGTGAAGCTAGGCATGGACGCACATCTCCAATCCCAGAGCTCCTGTTATGAGATGGAAACAGAGGCAGAAGAACCCCCAGATACTTGTAGGTTGTCTAGCCTAGCATACAGTGGTGAATACGAGATCTTGTCTGAAACAAGGTAGAGAGCCAGGACTGATACTCAAAGTTGTCTAGATGCTGTGACATGTGTGCTATCACACCTACATGCAAGAACATACATGCACATATACACACATTCATATGCATGAACACACACACACACACACACACACTTGGAGAGAGGCTGAAAAAAGCGAGGAAGATAGAAAATATTGGAACAAAAGGCAAAAAGTTAAGTGCAGTTACTAGAACACAGTTACAAACACAGTACATGTATGTCAACTACATTCATAATCACTTTCTGTGTGAAATACACATAATAAAGATCAGATTTTTTGGTGTATTAAAAACAAGGCCTATTACTCCTACAAGAAATCTATTGTAAATATAAAAACACAAGTAAGTTCAAAGAAAAGGAATGTAGATAATGTATATTTTAACACTACCTAAAGAACCCTGATTTAGCCATATCAGTTTCAGACAAGTCAGACTTCAGAAAAATAAGGGTTGATTGAGATAATTATTGTATTATAATAATAAAGGGGTCTATTAGCTAAAAGTATATAATTATCCTTACACATGTCTTCTTAAGCTCACATGGACTATTCTTCATGATAGGCCACACTCTAGATCTTAAAATGAAAATTTTTAACAAAATTAAAATATGAATCATGTGCATATGGTCTCATTTGAATTAAAGATCAATAACAGGAACAGATTTAGAATGGTTAGATTATTTAGAGATCAAATAAATACAGTTCTTAGTAAGACGAAGCTTAAAGTGGAAGTCTCAAAGGAAATTAAAAGATTTTTAACTAAATGAAAATAAAGACACAACTTATTAAAAAGTGGGAGTAAATAAACCAGGTCTAGAGGTTAATTTATGTCTTAAAAAAAGAAGAAAATGTAAGAGAAGGAGTTTAAATGCATAGTCTAAATTCTACCATGAGAAGTTAGGGAGAAAAGAATAATTTAAACTCTAAAGCCAAAGAAGAAAAATCAGAATATAAAGCAATGAATTTGAAATTGGGACTAAGGTACAGATGAAGTTGATTCTTCAAGAATATCAATAATACTTACAACTTCTAGCCAGACTAGCCAAGAAAACAGAAAACCAAAATTACCAACACCAGAGCTAAAAGGTCATTTCTCTCAATCATGTGCACATTGGAAGGATAAAGACTGTCAACAACTCTCTGCCTACAAATTTTGTAGTTATAAGAAATGAATTAATTTTTTGGAAAACAAAACTCATACAAAGACTGATAATTATTCAGATTCAGTGGGGACTATTACTATTCAAACCATAGTAACGACTAGAAAGAATTTCTTCTAGCTATACAACCTTGCTTTAACATTTATCAATTAATGTGATCTGTTACACAGGAATGTGAAGAAGAAAATAGAATTGCATCGATTCATGCAGAAAGGGCATCTGGGACTGAGGAGATGGCCCAACAGGAAGAACCAGAGTTCAGATCTCTGGCACACACAGAAATGCCAGATTGGCATGGCAACCTGCCTGTAATCCACCATTTTGAGAACTGAAGGAAATGGATCCCCAGAACAAGCAGCCGGCTTTCTCAATATATAAGGCAGAAGGCAATCAAGAAAGATACCCAATGTGTTTAAGAGCTATCAGAAGAAAGTACAAACTTGATTAAACACATCAAAGAACAGAGGAAAGGCAGAGACATGCTATGTTCATAAAGAGACTCACTATTAAAATATCTGTTTTCCCCAGGTTGGTTTGTAGGTTTACGTCAATCTTAACCAAACTTGCTGCAAACTATTTTATCGGGACTGGCATGCTTAGGCATATATGGGAAGGCAAAAGACTTAGAATAATTAGAGTAGTACTGAGGAACATTAATCATGCAGGACCCATATTAGCCAATTCCAATCTTTCCTTAAAGCCATAGTGACCAAGACAGACACAGAGTTCTACAGACATGAACCCACACAAACTGGTGTTGACAAAACAAAAAGGTGATTGAGTGGAGAAACACAAGCTTTCATAAATATTGCACTGAATTTTTTGTTTATGTAAAAAAATAAATATAGCATAGACACGGTCTTCATGTGTTTAACAACATTAACTCAAATGGACCAGAGACCTAAAGTCAAAATTATAAATTGCTAAGAAAATGTCCTTGTGGCCTAGGTTTGACAATGAGCCTTTTGGTTAAAAATCAAAAGAACAGTTCATTAAAGTCCATAAAAAAGTAATAATAAGCTGGACATTATCAAAACTGCATCCCTTCCCATGCTACTTCCTGACCTACATAAAGGGATGAACACTCAGGCACTGGACTCAGCCAGATTCATCCATTCAGGTGGAAATACTACTCATGATTTTTCTCTATTTAGGAGACCCAAGAGGAAGAAATCCAAGCTTCCTGATAATATCGTATCTGTATAGGAGCAGATAATCAAAATGAGAATCTGTACATAAACTGTATTGTGTGTATTTTAATCTTTCACTTCTGCATACATAAAAATTGAATCAACAATCAACTTAATAAAATTTTTTTTCTTATCTTTTTCATTATGTGCGCATTACTCTCAATCTCACTGGGGTATTTTGAGGCTTAATTAATAGTGTGCTCTGATTTGAGCCATAAATGGGCAAAGAAGCCAAAGAAAATTACACACACACACACACACACACACACAATATTTCCTGATGATAAAGAGGCTTTGTCCAGACAAATGAAGCAGATGTGCAGAAGGGAAACAAAAATATGTATAAACCACATATAAGGTAATAATCAGGACAGAGAAGCAATAATCAGCTATAAGTCATTACAACATGTGATTAAACTATGCCCATATTGGATATTGGAGAGGAAAAGAAATGATCTTACGTCTTCATTAGACAGGGCCACATATAAAGGGTCAAGCCACAGACAGGTATTGTGCTGGATGCTCTCCAGTGACTCTTCTGACCCTTCACCTTCCCCAGCAGATGCCTCCTCCGGGACCTGACCTTTATTCCCCTCATTAAGTGGTCCCTTAATTCCAGCTTCAGTGGAAGCTAAATTGTGGGAGATTAAGGGTGTGGAAGAGAGCGGCAACAGTGAATATTTCTTACCTCCTTCCTTGTTGCCCTGTGGATACACAACGGCCAAGTTCACCTCTTAAGGCCAGACCTCCTGGAAGACAACCGTCTGCTCCTCCCATGTACTGTCAACTAAAACAGTATCGCCCTCCATGTGTACACTATCCCTTGCTATTTTCCATAGAGTTCTGAAATAATCCCTGTTTCTCCCCATATGTTACTGCCTTTAATTTGACTGATGTGAGTATAAAATACATCCACAGAAAGAGAAAATAATGTATTAATTTGATAATTTTTTTCTTTTCATAATATTTTCATTGTTTGGGAATTTCACATCATGAACCCCAATCACACTCATTTCTTAGTCTTCCTGGTTCCATCTCAACCCTTGTGAACACCCCCCAAAAAAGAAGAAGAAATAAAGAGAGCAAGGAAGGAAGGAAGGAAGGAAGGGATGGAGAGAGAGAGAGAGAGAGAGAGAGAGAGAGAGAGAGAGAGAG
>LOJH01006977.1:8365-31655 GCA_001685095.1 Ellobius talpinus | reverse complement strand
TGTTGAACATTTCCTTAAATGTCTTTTAGCCATTTTAGATTCCTCTGTTGAGAGATGTGGGAAGTCCTTATATGTGTTGCTTTTATTGGTCAATGAATAAAGCTGTTTAGAATACAGCAAGGCAGGAATTCCAAGCAGATAGAGAAAGAAAGAAGATGGAGTCAGGGAGATGCCATGTACCTGCTGGAGGAGACAGATGTCGGAACTTTGCCTGGTAAGCCATAGCCATGTGGCGATATACAAGTTAATAGAAATGGGTTAATTTAAGATGTAAGAGTTAGCTAGAAATATGCATAAGGTAATAGGCTTAGCAGTATTGTAATTAATATAGTTTCTGAGTGATTATTTCAGGTCTGGGTGACTGGGAAATGAACAAGTGTTCTCTGCCAACAATATATCTATTGGACCTTTCAGGAACACATATCAGAGAAGCACTTTCTCACCTCACCTGGAGGGAGTTAATGTGCTTTGGTAGGATAGAGTTGGAAAAGTCGTTTTGTTAGCTACTAAGCAAGGTGGGCACCTTCAGGGACAGACTCCTGTGTTAATGCACCTTAAAGTATCCATTCTTTCCTTGTAGCTGAAAACTTATGCTGCCAGCTGAGCATGCCCAGGGGCATTTCTGTCCATTGCTCTAATTCTTTCTATATGTACTCCACAGCTTTAAGCTAAGCACATGCAAAAGAAATGTTTACTTTGAAAATTATGACCTTAAACTGAGCATGCTCAGGAATATACAACTTAACTGAGCAAGCTTAGGAATTGGCCAGCCCCAATATGAATATGTCTATCCAAACATAAAATCCCCAGGCTTTGTTTGTTCTAGTAGAACACTACTTGAAAAATGATTACTGTGCTCTCTTTACTTGCTACAGGTAAGAAATCTCCCACTTTAAAAAAAAAACCAACATTTTATTGATACTTTGTGGATTTCCCATCATGCATCCCGAACCCACTCAACTCCCAGTCCTTTCCCTTCTGCCCTTGGAACCTTCCCTAAAAAAACAAAATTTAAAAAACAAACAAAAAAACAAAACAAACAAAAACAAATAAAAAAAAATCTTGGCATGCAAACTGTGGTGTGGCCCAGTGAGTCACACAGTATACCCTTTAGCTTATACACCGTCACTTGCAAGTGTTCATTGCAAAGAGTCTGACTTGAAGCTTCTGACTTCTGCTACACCAGATACCAGACCCTTACTGGAACTCCTCTTGGAGATCCTATTGTTGCCCTGTGTCATGAAGGTCTTGGAGCATTGGATCTGCAGGTCTGGCCCCTTCACATGCTCCAGCAGTTCATACTCCTGATTCTGGGCCTGGGTGGTAGCTGGGTTGGTCAGCCTACCAGATTTCTGTCACCACCCAGGAGAGCTCTCCAGCACTGCCTCAGCCTTGGCTAGCTTACCCAGCGTAGCAGACAGCAGTGAGTGGGGCCAGGACTCCAGCTCTTCACCCTCGGGTTCAGTTTACCTACCACCTAGTTCTGCTTTACTGTTTTGCCCAGGCAAGATGGCTGTGCTTGGTGAGGGGTAGGGCCAGCGCTTCCATTCTCATGCCTCTGAGCTCGGTTCTCTTGCCTGCTGAAAATGGAATGGGGGGGCATATTTTCTTTACCTTTCTCATTCACGGCATACCAGGGAGGCTGCAGGGGCTGCTCTCCTGCTCTCAGGCCCACATGCCTGACTCACCTGAGCCCCCACCAACAATGTCAGTTCAAGTATGCTGCCCAGACAAGGTACTGTGCCTCCACTCTGGTGTACTGAGGGGCAGAGCCAACTCTCCTACTCTCCATGGCCCTGAAGCCAGCTCTCTCACCTGCTGCAGGGACACCCATTCCCCTATTGTACTACCCAGGTGAGGTTCAGGGCCTGCTCTCCCAAGTGCTGCTGCCAGTGGGGGGACAGTGCCAATTCTCTACTCTCTTGACCTCAGGACCAGCTTTCCTACCCAGAGCAGGGGGAGGTAATCTCTCCTCCCACTCTACCATAAGTTAGATGAAGGGTGGGGCCAGATCGCCCATGCACATTCACTGGGCCAGAATACCTGTGTCCCTGTCAACAGGGTCAGCTCTATTGTGTTGCTCCAGCAAGATGCAGGGCCCACTCTCCTGAGTGCTGCAGCTGGTGAGGGGAATGATCAACCCTCTCTCACTCTAGTGACTCCAGGACCCTCTTTTCCTGCATTCAGTAGGTGGTGTGAGGCAAGGGGTAAGAGGCAAGGGGTGAGGGGCAAGGGGATTATCTCTCCCTCTCCCATGCCACTGCATGAAAGACCTTGAGGCTAGGTCTCCCACTATCAAGTCTTCAGGGTCTGCTCACCCACACTGCTGCCAGCAGGGACAGCTCTACTGTGCTGCCCTTGGGAAGTTCAAAGGCCACTCTCTGGAGTGCTGCAGCTAGTGAGGGGCAGGGCCAACTCTGTGCAGCCCTATCCTCACTGCTTTTGGTGGTAACAGGAGCCACCAACATCAATACCGACCACAGACCACAACTGTGGTCTGGCCACAAACCCAGACATTGCCCCTGGCAGCAGCCCAGGCCCAGATGACACCATGGACTCTGGTGGCATTGCAGTCTACTCAGATCTGCATGGCCCCAGCAGAGGCTCAACCCTCAGATGCTAAGCCCTAGGTGGCATCCCAGATCACTGACATCCACGTGGCCCTTAGTGGCACTACAGGTTATGGATATCAGACCCCAGCCATGGTTGGAACATGGACCCAGACATTTCTCCCATCTTTAATGTCTTGGCAGTATTTATTTCACATCTGCACTCACCCAGACCTGAACTCACTGCACAGGGTTACGATCCTGCAAATAAGCAAAAGTAATTTCATGAAACTGTGGGCTCTTAGCCATTTGATATAACAAACTGGCCTGGTGCTTTGGAGCCTTAAGCACTATACAGCTGGTGAAATTATGACTCCCACTTGGGATATAACATGTTACTTTTTCAAGACTAAAATGAAAGCATATACTGTACATTATATCCACAGACCAATTACGCTGGGGTAATAGGGCCATTTTTGCTGTTTGTGCCTAACCAGTGATAAACCACCCTCTGATATCTCCTACTAGCTGTTTCCATTGTTCCTTAATGTCCCACTGATCTTTTGGAAATGAAGGAATTTCACACAAAATGAATAGCTTGATGAACTTTAATCTTACCCATAATTGGATAATAAAATTATTTAGATGCAGTAATTAAAAGGGTTGCGATAGAAGAGTCTATCTGCCACTCATTTTGAGCTTCTTCCAAACCGAAGTTCAGCATGGAGGAGACTAGAAATCAAATAATGGCCTTTTAGGACAGAGAAATGGCTCAACGGGCAAAGGCTCTCTGCAAAACCCGAGAACCTGAGTTCAGACCCTGGGACCGTGGTGGAAGAACATGTGCAAGATGTCCTCTGATCTGCACTGTAAATTCTACACACACACACATACACAGAGAGAGAGAGAGAGAGAGTAATAAAATAGTTAATTACTTGGTTAATTACTTGACAAATGACCAGGGAAGGAAGGCTGTGTTCCCTGTTAGAGGAAAATGTGCTGAAAAAGAAGCTATCCCACATCAGCAAGGGCTAATACCATTTTAGCCCTTGGGAGGTCTTCAATGTTAAAGAATAGACTTTGACATGCTATTTGACATATTGGTGAACAGGAAGCAAACTGCTTAATCTAGTAAGTTTGTTTTTCCAGACTGTCTCCAGCTGGTTTATCTAGCACACATTCTCCATTGCTGTCTCTGCTGCATGAATGTAAATTTGTCATTCTTTTTTTTTCCTGGAAATTCTGATGTAGTGTGTCTGGAAGAGGACCAGGAAACCAGAATTTGTAAACAAGAGCCATAGGTGGATTTTATAGTGTGGCAATAGGTCTCACTTTAGAATCACTTGGCAAGATTTAAAAGTGACAATCAAGACAGCAATAGACCATCGAGGCCAGCTCTTCTTATGAAGAGCAAATAAGAGTCCTGAATAGAGTAATATTTCAGAAGAACTCATTACGCTCGGAAGCATTCAGAGAGCTATCAAATGCAGTGAACTCTTAAGGTATTGGGGATCTCTCGGAGAAAGAACACACAGAAGTGAATCTAGTGTTGGCACAGCATTTGCCTCAAAGCATTAGCTGAGTCCGAAACTAAGCCTACAAGCTGAGAAACTGTGCTTTTCAACAGAGAGACATGCTAAGAGAAAAAAAATGAAGTGGAAACTGGAAGCCAAGAGGCTATGGCATGAGCAGTTATAGCAGTCTCTCTCTGCCTTTGAGAAGCAAAAGTAGAGTTCATGGCTCCTCCAAAAGGAGGGCACCTGGAATATGCAGATTTTTAGAAGGAACTCCTGAATCCTAGCAGTGGAACCAAACAGAAATAGTTTGACATGTGAGTTTAAGGGGATTTAAGTCCCATTTAACTCTAAAATGTAGGTTTAAGTTTGCCGTCCCTGACTAAAGTATGCCAAGCCACCCTTAACTCTGATTTCCAAAGGCAAAAGTGGATTTCAGAGGGAGAGCTGGTACCACCCAGATCCTCAGATGCTCTTCATATTGGCACACTGTATCTGCTCATCAATAAAAAACTTACAAAATTCAATGAAACATATTAAAGATAGGAAAGTCCGGAATTCAAGAAGATAAAATAACCATAGAAAGAAATCCAAAGAGGCCCTGATACTAAACTTGTAACATAGGAACAAAAATAAATGTAATTAGTATGTCCAAGAAAATAAATTTTAAAAAAGTAAACCCAAAAGAAAAATATTACATGAAAATATAATAAAACAGGGAAGTCAACAGTCAGACTTAATAGCAAAGTAGGGGCAGCTTGAGAAATGATTAGAGAATCCAAGGGGAAGTAACAAAATATTTGGACTGAGTGAATGGAGAGAAAATCATGCACAGGGAGTACTGGGGTAGACTAGGGCAACATGAGACCCAGTGGGACATATAGAAGGTCAATGCATGTGTGACTGGGCTCCTGCAGAGGAGAGGACACTGGGAGGTAGCCATTTTTTATAGAATGAGAGAATTTCGCCAAATTGATGAACTATGTCAAACCACCATTTCCAGAAATGTTACAAACCTCAAACAGAATAAATACAAAGAAAATCACATTTTTATCCACATGTAGTAAAGCTATTTTTAATTTAAAAATAAAAAGCACTCAGGGATTTTTACTTTTTTAATTTTTAAAATTTAAAACTAAAGCTGAAAAAGCATTCAAATTTCAGCTCATTGACTTATCATTAATTTCATTCCATTACTGATTAGTTGCATAAGAATCTCTAAACCTGAGATGTGCTTTTTACCAACACATTCTGGATTACTGTACTTGTCTGCTTTCTGTTGCTAACAACACAATACCTCAGACTTGGAAAATTATAAGGAAGAGAGTTTATTTTGGCTCACAGCTCTCGTTCAATGTCAGGGGCTACACCTGGCCTTCTTGGCTGGTAGAATCCTGGCCTATAGTGGATGAAAGTATCACATAGAAAGAGACATGGAGAACTTATACATGTGAGAGGATTGCATGCGTGTGTTTTCTGGACTTTCTACCTCTTCTTATGAAGTGATGAATTGCACTCAACAGTCAGTGCTCTATGGTAGGAAGGTCAGAACTGAGAAAAACCAGACAGGGAATGGATGCCCAATGCCAAGTGTCTCTCAAACAGAAAATGAATGACCCCCCAAGCCCTTTGCCCCACTTTACTGTAAATGGCCTACAAGGTAATCAGCAAAATGGAGGGAGCCTCAAAGACTGAGAAGTAAATAAAAGAATAGGAACAGGAAAAGCAACAGAACCAATACACAACAGCTGCCATAGGTAGATCAACATCTACTGGGCACTCTGTCCTACATGTATGTTCAAGAGAAGGGCTGGGGCTTCCAAACATCCTCTTCCAGTTCTGTGGGGACCCTCATAGTGCTGATACAGCTGTGGCTGCAAGGACACTTTAGTCAGGACTGTCAAAAGATGACTATCTGGCCAGTGCCCATATCATAAACAAAAAGACAATGGAAACGTGAATGGCCCTTTTTTTTTCCAAATGGGAAAATTATCCTCTTGACAAAAGTCAAGATCAACAGTTACCTTTGACTCCTTCTGGAATCAGAGGAGCCCATGTAGGAAGAGGACCTGCCCCAGTTTGGGAGCCTGAAGGCTGTTTGGTCTCCTACATTTCTGGCTCTGTGAAAGAGCAGGTAAGCAGCCTTCCTCCCTGGCCTCTGCATCAGTTCCTACCTCAGGGTTGCTGCCTTGCACCCCTGCTCTGACTTCTCTGGATGATGCACTACAAACTGTAGGATGACACAAACCCTGTCCTTCCCAAATTCATTTTGTTCATGGTGTTCTACCAGAGCAACAGAAACCCTAAGATTACTCTCTACAGGGTACTTTAGCTCCATTATGGTTGTAGCCATGGACTCTAGTTTTCTAGGCACTCCTGGAAACATTCCACAGTTTAGTTTCTTAACCCTGAGGATCATATTAACCTGAGCCTATCTCTGCTTTGTAGCTACCTGGACAGGAGCAGGTATATTGGTATCTATCACTTCCCAAACCACATTTAATCAGGACTGCATACCCCTACCATAATTTTCTCTTTAAACTAGGATGGACCACATTCAGAGGCTGAAAAGCAAGAATGTAATCATTTGGTACATACCTGGAAGACTTGAAAAGCATCAGGAGGATACTCATCTTTGGGGAAGTACTCATAGAATGAACTAGTGAGCTAAGAATCCATGAATTCATAGCTTCACAACCAGAAAGAATTAAACCCAAGGGAGAAACCCCTGCTGGCCTAGACCCTGACTGTAAAGAGCTGGTCCTCTGAAGACTAAGCCAAAAGAGCTTAGTCCTGAACCAGGACTGAGTGACATGTTGGGCAGGCACAAGCCAGAAATGGGAAAACATGGCCCTCTCCCAGTCTTCCTGTCTTGGGCTAAATAAATGACTTAATCTTCAAATCTGCCACAGACCCACAGAAGCCTTTGTGAACTCAGGTTCCTGGGAAAAGTCAAGCCATGAGAACCTACGATGCCTCATGTCCAAGAAGAGGGCCAGGGGTGCTCATTTTCCCAGCACTCTGAGTGAGAAACAAGGGGCAGGAGGAATGTGTGCAGACTTTGGCTTTAAGATCGTGTACTTGGTTTAAATCCTGGACTGCCACTGACTTGTGAAAACAGACCTCAGCTCAGTTTTATATAAAATGCAACAAGTGGTACCTCATACGGCTGTAAAAGGTGATGAATGAACCCACCCCATGCATAGAAAGCCAATCTTGCCTGGCCCATTTCCCAGCCAAAGTAACATCTCTGTTCTCTCTCCAGTTCAAAGGGTAAGTTTTACAGAGTAAGCCTGCTTTTCTTTTCTTTAATCCAACTCCCTGTAGGAAGTGTACTGGCATATTCTCTCCACAGAAAGCTAGTCAGTGTCTGGCTAAAAGAGGTCTTTTTGTTCTGTTTCTGTTTTTAAGACTCTACCTCATGTTTCTCAGTGCTGCTGAACCCCCTAAATAGCCGAGGATGACTTTAAACTCCTGATCCTCCTACCTCCACCTTCCAAAAGCTTAAATTACAGGTGCCTCTATGCTTAGCTTTATATGGCGAGGTCTGATGCAGGAGAGCAGCGGCGTCTCAGCTGCCTGTCAATCCTTTATGAACTAAACTGATCCGACTCTGCTTTTGAGCCTTATGACTGTCTCTTGGATGATTCTAAGTTTAGAGGGTAATAATCAGTAGCTCCTGTAGCTCCTCTTGCATAGGAACACAACATCCACTTAACCTGTTACTTGCACTTTCTCCTGAGATATGGTCCTCCACCAAGTATGGTAGCATTTCCTCCTGAAGGGACACTTAGCCCCTAAATAAATCTCCAAAAGCAAGAATCAGTTTGACAGCCTTAGTCTCTCTTTTCAGTTCTGTACCATTTGGGGGGGGGGATATCTCTATTTTATTTCCAATTTGCCCCTCAGGGTCATGACAGAACCCTGATAATTGCCAAAATATCTTCTTAAATGAACCACTACATCCTCTGCTTACAGCTCCCATCCTTGCCCAGTATATCCAATGTCTTCCTTCAAGAAAACTTCAGAGACATAAGCCTTCCTCTTATGTGGGGAGTATGTTCTAAGATGCCTGGGAACTACACGAAACCACAGCAGTACTGTACTGAGTATCCTATACAAATAGTTGTATCCTATACAAGCAGTAGTATCCTATAAGAGATTAACAACTAATCAAACAGAGCAACCACACACTGTAATAAAAGGCAAGTGATTGGTTCTTGCACTCATCTTTCTCTTGGGATGATGTGAGATGATGCTATGCCCATGTGATGAGCTGAATGTCGTAGACTGGTCTGGTGCTAGGCTAGTATGTAATGATACACCTAAGCGGTGCAATGCAAGCGACAGCTGGTCTGATCCGCCAGCTGCTGAAGGACTACTGGTTGGTGATGTATACAGTGCAGGGATGGGGGCAAATGGATACTTCACATCTGCAGGGCATGGGCTGGGGTAACGGATTTCATCACATTATTCAAAACAGCTTGTCATACATGTAACTTAAAATGAATAAATGCTTGCTTCAGGAATTCTCCATATATTCAGACTATAGTTGGTCACATGTAACTGAACTATGTAAAGTAGACCCACAATGGGGGTGGGGAACACTCTGTCACTCCTCTTCCCTGTATCCAGAGGTTGATGAGAGAGAACTCTCAGGAATAACTCCAGTAGAGAGGGAAGAAAACAGGCTGGGCAGAGAGAGACTTTGAACGGAAGTGCTATTGTATATAGTACAAGGCCTTTGGGCTGTAACTGGGATGTCCTTTATGGGAATCCTTTCTTGAAACCATAGGGCAGTACTATTCAAGCCTTGGGAGCAGGGTGTCATCAGAAGTGAGCTGAAACCTTGGACAAGATGCCTCTCCATTTAAGCGCAACTGGTGGGTAGGACCTCAGCTCCAAATTGTTAGCAGCCATCATCCTGGACAATGAGGAAAGCATAACTATCTCCAGAAAGAATTGGGAACCATCTCATACTGGTTATGGCTCTGTCCAATATTTTTTTTCTTATTGAAATTCAGTCCCTGCTTGAAGCCCAAAACAATAGCTAACATATACAGACACAAAGATATGTCAGGCCCTAGGCTCCAATTTACCCCCTGCTCATGGAGAACATTCCTTCACAACATCTAAATCAAAGTTTATCTTGCTACCTCACATCACTCTCATCCCCAAACCAGAACAGGAACATGAACCCTTATGACCAGGAACACGCGCCTGCTGCTACCCAGCCAGAGCTTCTGCTTGACAGTGATTATGTTGTTACCTGTCTGACAAAGTATAGAAAGACGCTTGATGATACTTTTCTCTCTTGTAGTCTCCAAAGTGGGAACAATAGATAACAAATATCCACAGCGTTTAAAGTGATGAACAAGTTCAGCCTGGATCCTCAGAAAAACAGGCACCCAGGACAAGGAACTGTGTGACTCGGAATCAAAAAGCAACAGTTGGGGACAGAGAAGAGGGCAATGGCAGATGAAGGCCAACCTGAAGGTTAATTAACTAGCTTATTATCACCACACACACACACAGAGATCAATACCTGGAATTCATGTTAGGATGAGAGGGGAGCAGATTGTATTAGCAGCCTCAAGCCCTGTTCCTTGAGGAATTGACTCCTTCATACTTCATTGTCTACAAATGGATCAAAGAGATGAAGATGGCTCTTTCAGGGGACTTATTCAAATGTGACACCCCAGAGTAGAAAGCAATGCAGGAAAGAAGTACTATACCAATCGTGGGATAAGGAAAGTGCCCTAAGGGAATGTAGGTGTAACACAAGAGGGGGTCAAGACACACATTCATACAGATTTGTCGATAGGTAGCCAGCATGGGTTTTGACCAGCCCCTACCAATAACTTCATGATGCATCTGCAATGAAAAAGGCAAGCCATGACTGGATTATTTGAGGAAGGGCATTTGCAGGTGTAGAAAATGCTGTTATTTTCTTTTCCCTCACCGTGAAAGCTTTCTTTCAACTGGAGGTGTGTAATAAAAGAGGCACTTAGGCACTTGTCTCCCAGCAGAATCGTATGTCCTGGTAGTTATCACAGTCTAAAAGGAGAGTTCCTGGGAGACACAAGCATTTGTGGAGATGGCAGAATCCTGAAAGTTGTGCCCTGCCTAGAAAAGCCATCAGACCAGATCAAGTATGGGTCACAGGGGAGATAGGGACACTTGCAGCTTGGTGGGACACACATGCAGGTAGTAATCTACTTAGCTAAATGTGGAGGCCATACAAAGCCATCATTAAGGTATGATTGAATATGGGGTTGGGGAGGCAAGGTTGGACAGGGTGGACATTAATCAAAGCTATAAAAGCTCAGCTAGGGAGTGGTGCAAGAGGCTCTCTCACAGAGCCTCCCCCAAAACTAACATAGCAGTTCTCTGAAAACCAGCTGGGCATGGGGTACGTAGAAGGCTCCAATGCCCAGGGGTCAGTGGCAATGAGTTAGAAAGCTTTGCCCCTTTCCTATTAGAAATTTGAGAACTAGGAGAAAAGCCAAAAAAGAGGAATGTCACTACACTGACACCCACTCCCACAGCTGAGCTGCCAGGGAGAGGGGCACAGAAACAAACAAAAATCTACATAGGTGAGGATGAAATTTTGATTAAAATGGAGCTTAACTTTTAAATGTTCTTTTTAAAGAAAATGGAACTTTAAAAAATATCTGAAAGGTAATAATCAAAGAGATACCATGACCAAAAAGGAAAATATTTAACTGGAGCTGGGTTACAGGTTCAGAGGTGTAGTCCATTATTGTCACAGTGGGAAGCATGGGGGCATGCAGGCAGAAATGATGCTGGAGAGGAGCTGAGAGTTCTACATCTGGATCAGCAGGCAGCAGAAAGAGAGAATGACACTGGGCCTGGCTTGAATATCTGAAACCTCAAAGGGCTACCCCCCAGTGACACACTTCTTCCCAAAAGCCACACCTACTGCAACAAGACCACACCTCCTAATAGTGCAACTCCCAGAGAATACTCCTGGAATCAACTGCACACCAGCTGAATGCTGTTGCCCCATGGCTTAGACCCCCATCATCCTACACAGCTCTGTTGTCACGGGCCAGCTCCACCAACAAAACCCTCTCTACCTGTAATAAAGTGGCTGATTTTCATGACTGGCAGGGGAATTTTAAGCATGATCACTCCCTGTCTGTCCATCTCTGACATTCATCTAGTTCCACATAACTTTTAACATCTAGAGATCAGATACGGGATCCTTGTAGAAACATTCCTCTAACTTGGACTTGTATAAGAACGCCCAGGGAGAGTTGGTAAAAATGGATATTTCCAGTTCCTTACCCTTAAAGATCCTGACTTAATAGGCAGTCTACAGGAAGTCATTTGAAAATTGTGCTCTAGAAAACATGCTGCCTGGCAGGACTTTCTACTTCAAGGAAAGTCGTAGGCCCAGGCTATTCAATGAGTAGGCCATAGTCACAGCTATCATGTGGCTAATGGAATCAAGGTTTTAAATTGAAGATGTCTTAAATTTAAATTTACTTACGTTTAAACAGCCACTTGGGGTTAGAGCAACTGTACTGGTGAGTATGGCTTAGAATCTGGCTACTCAGGGGCAGAGCAAACATGCAGCAGCATCTGGGATTCTGTGGAAAATGCAGAATTTCAGGTCACACCTTAAGGCAGCTGGATCAGCATTCACATTTTAACCTGATTTCCATACGAACCTCAGAATAAAGTCAACATCCACTTTCTGGAATATTTTGGTGCCTCTTTGAACAATTCTGTTTGGTTCTATTCGTATTCTATTGTAGAAAAATGAGTTCGTACAGTTCTTATCAAGCATATTAGATGTGAATGTAACTGACATTACTGGTCTGGAACTGGGGGTTGGAAAATTGCAACCTGGTTGGAAAATGCCCTTTGTGTGTGAGAGTCAGCGTTTGCGTCTTATTCTGTAAGCAACAGAGAAACAATGAAGACTGTTAAGCAGGCAGGGGATGTTTTATGGATGGGATGTTTGCAAGCATGGACGAGAGCCTAGAGGAGACGGTCATACTGATAAGTAATCTCCACATTCCACTGGCTCTTACATTACATATATCTACAGGAAATGGGGTTTATCTCATCTTATCCTAGATTTGAAGGATAGTCAATATTTAGGAACTACAGCAGTGCATCTATTCTACACAGTCAGCATCCATGGGTTTATCAACCCAGATCTTCGGAACAATGCAGTATTCTTTATCTCTAGGCTTAGGGGGAAGGAAACACATCATTGAATTGTAATTCTAAGAAAGTATCTTTCTGAGATCAACCAAGTAGTCATCATCTATAGTACAGTCCTGTATTTTCATTCACGATTGAAGCATCATTTGCTTTGGAAGTGTGGTTTTAAAACATATCACGTTAACATTAAAAGCATATTACTGACAGACACATAAGCATATTTTGTTCATTTATATCAGGTAGTCTGTTGTCATAATAAAACCACAAATGTTAAAACAGAAACTCGTGACTGGTGGTAGGACAAGGGAGAAGATGTCATGGGATAAAAATGTGGGGAACTTAAAAGAAATTCTAGCTTCTCTTACTCTAGTCCTGAGACTCCTTTGATGGAATTCAGATAGGAAGAATCAGCCAGACAGGGAGAGGAAAGAATCAACTCCCACAAAAAAGGATCTGTTGTTTCCAGCAATTTTAAAGCACTTTGTTTCTTGAGTAGAGGTTACAGAGATGAAATTAAGTTTTCCTAAAAGCGGGGGTCACTCACACTGCCTTTTTGAAGATTGTATCTTGTACTATGCTGGGTTTGTGCTTGAAGGATGCAGATGTGAGAGGAGCATTTAGCCATTTTCAGTCCATTGAGACATAATAGTTTCTACTTGAATCCCCCAAACAAGGACTTACCCACCATACCATGTAGTTTCTACTAGATCAACCTTCCCAAAATAGACAAGTGCCTTTAAAAGATTCCTACAAGACAACAGCAGACCAAAGACAAGTCATCAATCACACGGGCACAGATGAGCAACAATTCCTGATGCTTCTGTTTCTGGTACAAGCTGTTAACAAGCTTCACAAGGGAAAGCTTAATGATTTGCCAAGAAGTCAGCTGATCACGAAGATTTTTCCCAAGTGAGGATTCATGCCTCTGTGGTTCATGAGGGCCTTCATATCCCACATCCATAGCAACAACTGTGAAATCATCATGATGGGAAAGTTAAAAAAGAAGATAATGAAGGCAAACTCATCTGTTTGGCAGTGTATCACAGCATGAGATGCCAAATTTAAGGGCTCTGAAGCAATGTTCACTAAATACAATGGCAAATATTTATATATTTCAAAAGACAAAAAGTAGTGTACCATTTTAAAAGAACAGATTCTTCATGCCAAAGAAATATGAATGAAACAGTAACAGAGCAAGGAGACAAAGGATGCACCTTTTTTGTCAGGAAGCATCACACGATGACACAGAGAAAACACTGTTGACAAGCTGAAGCCCTCAATGCCAACATAAATTGTATAGGGTGGGAGGATGAGTAAAAGGGCAAATGCTTCCTCTTGGAGTGCGCTCTCAGGAAGACTTTAAAGCAGAGATTTGAAAACGCTGGGGGACAGCTCAGTCTATAAAGTGCTTGCTGCACAAGAGGAGCCTTCTTGTAATCCCAGGACTGGGGAGGTAGAGACAGCCAGATAGTTGGGCTTACTGGTCAACCAGCATTGTGAGCTCTTGGTCAGTGAGACACTGTCTCAATAAAAGAGGTAGATGGTTCCTGAGGAACAACAAACACCTGAAGTTGACCTCTGACCTCCACATACATGTACACACATATGCATGTGTACCCATATGAACAAAACACACATACACAAGAGATAAATAGATATTTCTCAAAATTCCTTGAAAATTTCCAATCCCTGATGGAATGGCTTCTTTGATTGGACTCTTTGATATGGATAATGGCCTCCATATGGAGGAGTAACACGTAATTTATAGGTCAGAAATGCCCACAGGAGGCAAGTTTCACTGGTGTGGTTTATAAAATCACAGTTTAAAATAAGAAAAATACTTACAACTCTTTGTGATATGTTGAAAAATTTCTGACCTTTCTAGATTATAATGGTAACTGGTAAACTGGTACCTAAGCAAGTATTTTCAAAATATGAATATGTGTAATTTGATACTTGCAGGTAAATTGCCATGCTCCATCAATGACAAAAATAGAAACTACTTTCAAAAGAGGACTTGTGATTGAGGATATGGTTTTCAGGTACAGTGTGTGTTAGCATATGTGGCCCTGAGCTTGATCCCTGACAGGTAGAAGAAAAGGAAAGAAAAGAAAGGAGAAATGAGTCAAAGAAGTAAGGAAGGGAGAGGGAGAGGAGGAGAGGGAGGAACAGCAACAGGGTATACTAAAAATGCTATTTGCCATGACTAAACTGTGTAATTGAACTGCAAAACCCATGTGATATCATTCACTTTCATATCTACAGAAGTAAATTTGGAAGCATATCTTTCTAACTTGGTTTTAACACCTTTTAAAAAAATTCAACAAGCTGTGAACTTACTTATTAACAATGTAGATTGGTTGCCTTTAATTCCAGCAGGCAGAAACAGGTAGATCTCTGTGACTTCAAGGCCAGCCTAGTCTATAAAGTGAGTTCCAGGCCAGCCAGGACTCCACTGTAAGACCCTGTCAAAAAAGAAGATGGGCAACACCTGATTACTGTAAGAGTGGCAGATCTACATGCAGAAATGGATACTGGATAATCTGACTACAGTAAAAAAAATCACATAAGTGGCAACTAGAATTGGAAATGCCAGTGCTGTGGCACAACTTTCACCTGCCTGGACTTCTGCAACTCTAACAACCCTTAGAGCTGATTAATGAGAGATGCACTTACTTATTTTATATGTGGAATTAAGTCTTTGCTTAATATTAGATGAAGAGCATCTTCAATTTTTGACAGTTGATTAATATTGTGACTTTATGACTGTCAATAAAGACTACCACTTCACATAAATATGTAGTGCAACATGGCCAAAATCTTTAGGGCATTTCAGTAATTACTGGAAATGCTGTCCTAATCCCAAACCAGAATTCAATTAATGATTTTTAAAATAAAATTTAAGTCAGCAACTCACATAGCAAATTTTAAAATCAAATATTCTAACCTAATACAACCCAAAGATCTAACAGTTTAATGGTGCTCACATGCTGAGGAATGATGGTAGGAAAATATGAAATGCTTTGTTTTCCACAATTACTAATATGCTTCTATGAGAGTGGAAATTTTTGTATGTAGAGTAATAGCAAAAACACTAGAATTCAAAACATACATGGATCTCCAAGCAGAGGTTTTGCAGACATTATTCATTGGCACTAACTGGCGTGATGGCATATGCAGTGCAAAATGCACATCATGTATTCAGAACCAAGGTTGTGATGAAGTCCCGTGATACAACATGAGCAAGCACTGCCAGAAAAGGCTTGGATCCAAAATATGTTTGATTTTGAATTTTCAGTTCTCACACATTCAAAAAATTTAACCATTGCCAATTTGAGTGTGTGTCTGTGTGTGTGTGTGTGTCTGAGAGAGAGAGAGAGAGAGAGAGAGAGAGAGAGATCCCTAAACTCAGTTACATAACTCCCATAGTTTAAGAAGGCTGCTGTGGGGCACATCTGTAATCCCAACATTTGGAAGGCAGAGGCAGGAAGACTGATGTGGGATTCCCCTCTGTATGCTGTGAATATCATTGGTTAATAAAGNGTCTGAGAGAGAGAGAGAGAGAGAGAGAGAGAGAGAGATCCCTAAACTCAGTTACATAACTCCCATAGTTTAAGAAGGCTGCTGTGGGGCACATCTGTAATCCCAACATTTGGAAGGCAGAGGCAGGAAGACTGATGTGGGATTCCCCTCTGTATGCTGTGAATATCATTGGTTAATAAAGAAACTGTCTTGTGCCTATAGCAGAGCAGGGCAACTAAACTGAATGCTGGGAGAAGGAAGGCGGAGTTTAGAGAAGCCATGGAGCTGCTGCCGGAGACAGACATGCCAGAACCTTGCTGGTAGGCCACAAGCCTTGTGGTAAAATATAAAATAATGAAAATTGGTTAATTCTAGATGTAAGAGCTAGCTAACAATATGCTTAAGCTATCAGCCAAACAGTATTGTAAATAATATAGTTTCTGTGTGATTATTTCGGGGTTGAACAGCCAGGAACAGTTTCCTACAACAAAAGACTACAAGAAATCTGTGGCCACCAGGTCTATCATGAAAAGTTCCAGCCCAGTAGTATGTAGTCTGTCTTAAAAATTTTAAACCAGAGACATGATTCAGCAATTTATGAGCCCTTCCTGCTCTTCCAGAGGATCCAACTTCAATGACAGGTATACGTTTATGGTCAACACACACACATACACACTAGACCTCATCAAAGAAGCTGGTATAGCAGATGATTAATGCAGTAACTCACAACTGGTCAATGTAGAGAGAACGAGTGTCAGTGGAGTGCTCAGTCATCTGTTTGCCCATCACAGCTGCTCCCAATGCCCAGAGACCATTGCAGAAGTGAGGAAAGAAAGATTTAAGAAGTCAGAGAGGCCCAGAGAAAAGCAGTGTCTTGTGGACATGACAAGACAGCTGCACTCATGAACTCAGCAGCTGTGGTTGACAAGAGCAAGCCAGTCAACATTCTAGCACAAAGAGAGAAGAGATTCTTGAGCCCTGCCCCAATTGAGGAGTCATGGACAGTTGATGGCTTCTGAGGGAGTCAGTTTTCTGTTTTGTTTTGTTTTTACTTTTAGTACTGTACTTTAATTACAACATTTTTCCTTTCCCTTTCCTCCCTTTAAGATCCTCCCCATAAAATCTATAATCCTTCCTGCCCTCCTTCAAATTCATGGCCTCTTTCTTCATTAACTGGCATTATATACATATTTGTGTTTGCATGTACATTTTTACATTCCTAAATATAACCTGTTGAGTCTATGTAATGTTACTTGTATGTATGTTTTCAGGGGTGCGGCTTCTGGCAAGTCAATGACACTTCAGTGGATAATCCCACACCTAGGAAGGATTATATGGGCAGCACAAATAGGATCCATGGGCTATTTTTAAATGAATGAATGAATGAATGGGTAGAGGGCATGTATTTGGGTGTGGGTAGAAAGATGATGGTGGATCTGGAAGGAGTTAGGAAAAGGAGTTGGGGCGATTTTGCTAAAAAATACATTGTATAAAATTTTCAAAGAACTAAAATAACATCAAAAACCCAAACCAAAGAAGAAAAAAAGGAAAAATGTCTTAGAATAAGATATGTAAGATCTACTCTATGAAAAGAAACACATACTTGGCATTGTTATTCATTCTCAAGGCCAAGAACCTGTGGCTCAAAAGATCATAGGCCCTAGGGGAGAACCTAGAACTATTATCCCACTAAATGGACACAGTATTAAAGTAACTCCTAAAGACTTATTGCTATACTCATATATCAGTCCACAGGCCCTCATTAGATAAGCAACTTCTTGAAACAGATGGACACTAACATAGACCCATAACTGGCCAGTGTACACAGAACAAGAGACTGCTGAGTGCTCAACTTAAATGAAATGATATGTTTATGGCACCCCCTGCCTAAGGCTCAGGAATCTTTGAGGCTAAGGGGACAGAAAATTGCAAGAACCAGAAGTGGTGGATGACTTCAAGAAAACACTCTTTTCTGGCACAACAGGGGAGTTGCACATGTAAACTCAAAGTGATTGTGACAGCATGCACAAATCTTGTGCAAGCTCAAGCCAGACAAAATTGCAGCATGGGGGCAGGGGTATTGCCATTAGGTCTCACTCATAGCTGAGGGAGTCGTTGACCTTTGATAGCTGCTGACAGAGAGAAAGTCAGTTTTCATTCATGGTGTTACCCTCGGTAGGCAGACCACACTACAGGGCAGGCCTCACAACTAAGAGTAACTGAACAACACAAACTGGAATCGATTTGTTTTAAATGAAAGAGAGAGAAGGTGAAATTATGTGGGTAGGGAGGTAGGGTGGATCTGAGAGGGGTGAGGGGAATGAACATCATCAAAATAGATCCATTGTATGAAATTCTCAAAGAATTAATAAAATACTATTTAAAAAAGATATAGTGAAAATAAATTTAAAACACATTTTACCATATCACTATCTCCTTTAAAAACATACAATAAATTTTATACTTTATAATTTTTCAGTATTACCATACCTTTTTGGTATGCATGTTTATGATGTGCACTTTATTATTTAGAAGAACATTTACTTTTAAGCATGAAAAGAAGAATTTATGTGGATAGATACCGATGGGAATGACAATCACTCTTATAGGGCAGAAGGTTAAAACTTCCAGGCATAGGAAGATGGCCAAAAAATATGCAAAGAAGGAAATCGCCAACAAGGAAAAGGAACACAGACAATGCGACTCACAGATACATGCTGGCAAAACAGTGCCCCTGGATTACTAGAACACTTGTTTTGGAATAATCCAATCCTGTGGCAATGCTGAAGGAGCAGAATCTCAACAATGACTAGCAACCACCACAGACTCCAGCACATGTGCAGCAGAAGCAGGGCAGCAGGAATTACTTACTGTTTATTTTGTGTTGGGATCTCTACTGGGTCTCAAAATGATTAGGAATTTGTCAGAGAATGCACTTTGAGGAGCTATAGGTTCGTGGAAGAATTAAGCATATACCCACACAAATACACCATGAGCAACTCAACTCCAGAAATCTCTACAAGAAACACATATGACCCCCCATCCCCATATCTACACAAAGATTTTAATATCTGGGGCCAGGAACTGTCTCAATATCTTCAATCAGTCCTTTATATTGGATGACATTAGGATTAAGTGTCAATTATTCTTAACCACTGATAGACTAGAACTTCATATAGTTTAGTTTTAGCTCAATAAAGCACAATTCTATAAAATATCCACCACATACCCATTTGTGGTTCTAGTGTTTTCAACTCTTCAGGATTAAGTGGAGCCTTAGGAGGTGGAGCCTAGCTGGCAGAAGTAGGCCACTGGAAGTAGATTTGTCTCCTGGTTCCTATCTGGTTAAAAGTTTCAGTTATCTGGTTGCTGGCTCTCTTCTACCTAGATAGTCCCTTCTGAGACCCTCTTCATTCTTACAGTGTGTACTCATTACTTTTGCATTGCTGTCACAGACATCTGTCAAAAACAAATCAAGAGACAAATGATTTGGTCAGGCTCACAGTTTC
Organism: Ellobius talpinus; assembly: GCA_001685095.1. Classification (NCBI taxonomy): domain Eukaryota; kingdom Metazoa; phylum Chordata; class Mammalia; order Rodentia; family Cricetidae; genus Ellobius; species Ellobius talpinus. The sequence goes on along the minus strand of LOJH01006977.1, from coordinate 12,362 downwards.
AGAGGTTTTCAGTTCATGATGGCAGGGAAGGCATGCTAGAGAAGTGTCACTCACAGCAGTGGGGACTTCATCACAGCAGATCAGGAAGCAGAAAGTAAGAGGAGCCAGGAGCAGATCTACTTCCAATGGCCTATGTCTGCCAGCTATGATCTACCTCCGAAAGTTGCACTTCCTACAAAACAGTGCCACCACTGGGGACAACTGTGCAAAACATGGACCTGTGGGGGGCATTTCAGATTCAAATCATAACACATGAAGCCCTGCATTGTGGTGCACACTCCCTGGGTCAGAGATGTCCTAATCATGGCTACAGTGTCATCATACTCTTATGTCATCAGGGGTGGGGGCTTCTTCCTTCCAATACCTTAAGCAGGGAGACCACAGGGCATGGTCAGTCACACAGGAATTACTGTTGTTTTAGGGGGTGTATTACTTACTATGTTTGCTATCACCAAAATATTCAATAAGAAGCAACTTAGGGAGGTATTTATTTTAGCAATATGACCCATCATGGCATCTGAAGGATGAAGCACCCACAGTCAGGAGGCAGAGAGCAACGAACATTAGTGCTCAGCTCATTTTCTCCTTGTCAATCAGTCCAGGATCCTACCTCATGAGAGAGAGAGAGAGTGTTACCACATTTTGGGTAAATCTTTACTGTTTAGTTAAACCTTTCTGGAAACACCCTCATAAACACACTCAGAGATGTGTTTCCACAGTAATTCTAAATTCTGACAAGTTAACAAGATTAATCATTACAGGGAGAGATCCTGTGGTTTTTACTTCTCTGAATCTTGGGTACCCAGAAATTTCTGGCCAGTTATTTCTCTAACTGCACCTGGGTCTTTTGGTACAAGAATAACATAGGTTAAGAAAGCGAAGTTTTCCAGACCCGCAGTAGCTCACTATTTCACAGCCATGTCAGCTATATTAATATTTACATGAAGAAGATTAATCAGTATAATGTCATCATAGCTTGTAGGAAGCCATTTCTCTCTCATTTTTCATTGTATATACTAAATTGTAGAGATCCACTGTTAGCCAAATTGGCATTTTCAAAGTATTTTTTTACTTTTTTGCATACAATATCAAACTACATACTATATAAACTATGTTATATAAAAACAGTAGATCTCTGTTTTAAGTGAAACAAATATACATGCATTGTTTACTCTTTAAAAATGTTAACAATACTCTACATCATTTATGTACTGAACACAAGAAGCTTTTTTCAACTTAAAGCTTCATGAAGGGGACAGACATGGACACTAACTACTGCTATGCAGGCCAATGTGATAAACAGGGCAAAGGCCACAGCAAGGAAGGAAGAGCAACTAGAACTGGTGGGTGGGACGAAGGAAGACCTCCTGGAAGAAACAAAGCAGGAACAGAGCCCTGAAGATGCACAGAAGTCCCCAGGACAAAAGAAGATAGCACTGAGACGAAGGAAAACAGGCTTACACAGGGCAGAGGGCAGGAACAGCCTGTGATGCTCACAGCATGCACAGAAAGATAATACAGGAAGAGAGGGGAGATGATAGAAGAAGGGCAGAGGGGCCCTTACCAGAGGTTTATTCCACAGTGGAAGGTATCTACCTGCTACAAAGCCTACAAAATACTTCAGCGGGGAGAGTCCACATCAGACTGATGTCTCATCAGATCATTTCTGAAATAAATTGGATGCAAAAAGCTGAGCGTGAAGCTCCCTACTTCAGCTGAGAAATGCTGAGGGGTGAAGAAAATAGCGAGATCAGAGGAAGGAGAGAACAGAAGTAGATGGCATCCCAGAGGCAGGAGCTGGTGACAGGCTGCGGGTGGGACCCAGGCAAGCACTCATGGCCAGGAAGATCCCTGAGTGTCTTGTGATAACCAAATCTTCCCTGCAACAAAATTACCTCTCTCTGGCTGTGAAGCCATCTGGCAATGTCCAGTCCACGGCAGCTTCCATTTCCAAATGGAACCCATGAATCAATAGAAATTATCCTAATGTATATCAGATCTTAAAGTCCTAAAGGCCACCATCTGAATCAAAGTGTGTAAACTACAAAAGGCTCCCATTTATCCAACAGACAAAGCTACGGAGTGTCATACGTAAAACTTCAAGGTGAGTAAATAAAGCCATGATTAGGTGGTATAATATATGAAGTACTGCCAAACCAATTAAAAACAGACGAGTCTCCATATGCCACAGGAATCAGGCCTACGACTGGACATTAAGGAATAGAGCCTTTACCCCCAATTTCTATGTTTCTTTAATACTCATAAATATTTAATTTAAACTGCAAGGCAGAAAGGTCAACTTATCATCTAAATACCAAGAAGCTAAGCTGAAAACCATACAGCTTTTGCCTCTATTTGAATTAATATTCTAGTATTCACACGTCTCTTGACTTCTAACGGTGGTTTTAAGTTAGATATTTTATATTTACACACAAGAAACACAATCCATATTCACTTTAATGTGCCATTTAGACTCATTTTTGACAAGGAGAAAATACACACACTTTCTTCACACTGGTACAAACCAGTGAGTGTGGCTGTCACTGGATGACTTAAGATGCTGGGGCGTCTTCATAAAGGACTTCATCTACCTTCATGTCATGCTCATCCACTGGGACCTGGGGACAGATCTGTTCTTTGAACGCCAAAGCCAAGGTGTAGGGCTTCACTTTCTGGTGCTGCATACAGCGCTTCAGGTAGGTGTCATAGTAGCCCTTGCCCCGCCCTAGCCGGTTGCCATCTTTGTCAAACCCGAGGCCTGGCAGGAAGATGAGGTCAAGTCCACCTGTGGAAACAGGAATGTATTTGGAGTATCAATGGTTATTGCAAGATCACTTCAGGATAGCATCTGGGTTTTATTTCTAATAACATCAACCCATTTTCTAATTTCTAAAGAAATATATGATCTTTGTGAAATTACAAAAAAAATTCGAGTTGGACAAAGAAGGAAATAATTTTTCGGCTACTTAGTCCTGCATCCATCCTTCAGCAGCTCTTGTGTGTGCTAGGTGTGACTCTAGAGAAATAGCAGATGCCTAGCCCCATCTACACCAGCTAGAGTGTTCTCCATGGGCAGAGCCTCAGAACTTCCTTTAATTCTAGTATGCAGCTGATTCTACATACCTGTCCAACCCAGTTTGGTGGGCAGTGGGATAGGACAGATCTGGAGGGGTGTGAGAAGGTAAGGGAAAAGCAGAAAGGATGGAGCTATTAAAAGTACCAAGCAGCCCACTCTTTTCCCTTTCCCTCCATTGGCAGGCAAGGGTAGGCTCAGACTTTCAGCTTAGCTGAGAGCTAACCACTCAGACAGCACTGCTGGCAAGGTATACTATGGTTGGACGCCAAGGACTCTCCAGCACAGGGAGCCACAAGTAGTGTTTTTCAGACTGCCAGTTAGACTGGTCCCTGCTTCAAGCAGCTGCTGACTTCCTATGAGATGAACTCCACTTCCTGCTCCTGGCATGTACCTGTTCACCCTACCTGCCAACGTCCCACACTGCTCAAGTGCAGTCTGATCCAACCCTCTAAGCCTGCCTGCCTATTCCAAGCCCTACGGGCTAAAAACAGTGATGCCACTGACCTTTTCTCTCTGCCCCGTCACATTCATTTATTGCTATAGGAGTGCACAGTGTCCTGTACACTTGAACTACTCCCTAGGGTCCTCTTTATGTTTCCAGAGCAACTGACTTCTAAACCTGTAACACACAAACATTTTCTATGATTTCTGCTTCTTCATGGAGAGAAAATGGGTATTTTGCAAAGTTCTCAGAGAAGATACATCAGGAGATGGCAGTTCAGTTAAAGTAAAAACTCAGGGCAAAGCAACATGTCTATCAATTGTCCCAAACAACAGAGACAAGGACTCTAGAGACTCCAGCAGAGAGCAAGTAAATCTAGCTGGGCAACAAGAGGTCATGAGGTATTTTGACTTGATGTGGATTTTTAAGAACGTCAAGAGTCAGGTTATATCCTGGAAACCAAAAGAAGGAGCAGTGTG
>LOJH01006976.1:0-23604 GCA_001685095.1 Ellobius talpinus | reverse complement strand
CAGAAGGTATCCGAAGGTCTGAAGAAACCCTGTGTCTCCACCTCTGCACAGCAGGAGGAGAAAAGCCACCTAGGGTATCTTTGCTTTATTCTTAATCTTAATAGTGAAGACCAAGCAACAGCTGGGGGAACACAAAGCCATTCTTGCCCAAGAGCTCCATTCTCTGAATGGAAGCCCAGTAGGGACATTGATGACTCATAGGCCTCAATAAAGTCTCTTCCAGTCACATAGTTCTCAGGGTGCAGAGGAAGGGACTTTTGTCACCAGACAGACCCAAGTCTGGCTCCTTCCCTTCCTTCTTCAGAGGCCATGGAAGTAAAGACACACCACACGTGAAGACAGGGACTGGCTCTGAGGATGAGTCTGTCCTGCAGACAGCAGCATGAAATCGCCTTCTCAGACCTGCATGAAACAGGCCACTCGCTCTTAGGCCTATTGACACGTGGCAAATGGGAGTCCCAGGAAGCTGTCTTGCTGGCTGCTGCAGACTCCTCTACAGTCAACTTAAAAAATAAGAGAAAAAACAAAAGCTCGGTGGCTTAAGAGCACTGGTTGCTCTTGCAGAGGACCCAGGTTCTAGTCTAGCACCCACATGGTGGCTCATTACCATCTTTAACTCGGTTTCGCGGGACCTAGCGCCCTCTTCTGGCTCTAAGGGCACTGCATACACACATAAAATAAAATGAAAACAAGACATCTGCCCTGCAGCCACATACCATCACCAAGTCTTCTGTAGCTTGTGTGACTGCATCTCTGCTTTCACATGGCTGGCAGTGCCACAGACATGTTCACACAAACACAGGAATAACACACAGCACTGTGACATCTTGATATCTATGTTGGGACGAGGGCTTCCTAGGTCCACGGTAACCCTACAGACCTTGGTTGTACCTGTGAAGTGTAATCGGTGCACCTCCCACCATCTGCTTAGAGAAGGTCCCGTCCCAGGACTCTCCAGACGTAGAGAGAGAGCTTCAGGCCCCCTGGCCACAGTGCCTTGGATTCCTTGGGGGAATCCCACAGAACTGACCAGCGGGGGGCAGCATAGTGCTGCAGAGGCTCTGAGTCTATTGGAACCCTGCAGGGCAGATGGCAGTGCCCCAGGGTTCCAGCCTGAGATCCCAGCAGAGCCAAGGCCAGGCTGGTCAAAAGCCCCACAGAAGAGGCCTGAGGGGCAGGCCACACCCAGAGCAGCAGGCCTGTAAAGTCAATAAGGCTTAGTTTTTCTTCATAGTTGGATCAGGTCACTATTTACTTAACTCTATTAGGGACTTCAAGACCTTGTCCCATGAGCCACACCTATTTTTACCCAGCAGAGTCAGCCTGGGGATGAGAGCAGGAGCTCCAGGCTCAGTTTCCACCATCGCCACAGGCTGTCAGCTAGGAGAGCCCTCAGCTAGGGACCTCTCCCTCCTGCCGCTCCTCTCTCCTCTTCCTCCTTTCCCCTCCTCCCCTGCTAATCCTCCCCTCCCTCCCTACTCCTGATCCCTGGTCTCTGCAGGCTCTAGGACGTACACTGCCTAGTTAAAACCAAAGAAAACAAAACAGCTTTTCATTCTCATTTCTCTCGGAATCCCAAACTCTCTCCTCTGGGGTATTTGATTTTGACACAGCTCAATGTGCAAGTGAGGCAAAGCTCTGCTCCTCCCTGGGACTGTTCATCTCTGTTGCACAACGGAGAATGGCTTGCATCACCACAGAGGCCTGGCCAGTGCACACTCAGCACATCTCAGAGATTTCGGTTGCCTCTCAAGGACCTGTCCTCTGGCAGGGCTGTGAGGTGTGAAGGGTGCTGACCTGCAGAGACCCCCTGCTAGAGCTAAAGCTTAAGACTGACCACTCCCAGCAGGGGGCTGCTCTGCCTCCTCCTTCCCGGCTCTCCCATCTGTCTGTTCATTCTAGACCAGTCTTGGGAAAGCTTTGACCAGTCCTTTTCAGAGCACAGGGTCCCAGGCCTTTTACAGCCCTTCCAGAGAGACAAGTTGAACTTGGACTCCTGGCTGAGCAGAGTAGCCTCAGGGTTACTGGTATACCTTGGCCACTGGTGTGGAGAACAACTCAGGCTTGCTTTAGAAGCGAAACTCAGGACCACGAAAATGAAGATGACCAAACTGAAATGACAGCTTTTATTTAAGAACTCAACACTTGAGGGCTGGAGAGTTATCTCAGCAGTTAAGAGCACTGGCTACCCTTCCAGAGGACCTGAGTTCAATCCCCAACACATACATGGCGGCTAACAATGGTCTGTAACTCCAGTTCCAGGGGATCTGATGTCCTCTTCTGGCCTTTGTGGGCACTGCAAGTACACGTGTATACGTACATACATGTAGTCAAAACACTCATACACATAAAATTTTTAAAAATAAATCTTTTAAAAAAACTCAGCTCTTTGGTAACTATACACAACAAGGATGAATTAGAAGCCATAAAAGTGCACACACAATTTTAGTGTGATTTATTGCCCTAACTAACCTTCTCATCTCGAGCTGATCTGGGCCCACTGTCCTTCAACCTGCATCTTAACAGGCTTCCCCAGCACACAGGTGAGTCCCACCACTGCCAGTCATTCTCAGCTGACCTCTGGCCCCTGTGGCCATGGTACTTTCCACACTTTCTCTCTGTGAGGGTGACCTCCTCAGCCCACCCTGTCTGAACTGTGGCTATGCTCTTTTGCATGAAAAAAAAACAACAAAAAACAAAAAAAAACCCTTTTCATTCCTGTGGAGGACAGCTGTGGTGTCCTAATCCAACCCAGGGAATAGGTTTGCTACATAACAAAGGAAGCCCAAGGTAAGGTCACAGATGCTAGTCAGGGGACCTTAGGATTGTCTAGGTTACCTGGGTGGTCCCAGAGACCTCAGCCAGTCAGTGGGACCGATCTGGGGTAAGGCTTAACTGATCACACCTGGCTTTGAAGATGGAGGGAGGGGCCGTGCTCTAATAATTTGATTTCTGCTGCTGCACACTGCCAAGCCCAGAACTGCATAAGATTTAAGTTTGTATTGCTTTAAGCCACTGAGTTTCTGTTAATCTGATTTAATAGCCTGTAAAGTGTCTTTTCTGTTACCTTTTTCATTGCTGTGACCATATACCTGATAAGAAGTACAGGAGAGAGGCTTGTTTGATCTGTAAGAGGGGCCTTTGGGGGGCTATAAGGGGGGCTTGTTTAGGCTGTAAGGGGGGCTGAAAGAGGAGACTTTGGGGGGCTGTAAGGCGAGAGATGCTTATTCTGGCTGTGAGTTTGGAGGTTTCAACACATGGTTCTACAGTTGTGCCATTCCGGGCCTGTGCTGAGGGGACAGAGCACTGCAGCCCTATGTGATGGCCTCTGTACTCACATCACAGTGGGAGCCTCCAGGATACTGTCACTGATGGACGTCCTTCCACTAAGCGCCAACTCCAGGAGAAGCACCACATGTGGGGACACCCTAAACCACAGTGCAGACAGAAGTAACCAATGTGCTCTCAACTGGAAACTGAGGCTCAGAGAGGGTGGGGAAGGGATCCAAAGTCACAAAGCATATAAGTGGCAGGATTTCATGCAAATTGTGGCCAGGGTGACAGTGCCCAGGCCAGTTGAGCAGACTGGACCTGGGTTCAGCCTTGCACCACACACAGGCCAGATCTGGAAGAAGTCAAAGTTTTACCAAACCCCAAGCAAAACTCAACCCCAGTGATGTAAAGTGTCAGTGAATAGCAGAAGTTTAGCAGACGGTTTGAAGGGGAAGAAACTGGTTTATCCTCCACATAGTTTGAGGTCCCTGGAAAGACCTCCATGTTCCTGGCTGCTTTACTTTAGCTGGACTTTCTCCGACTCCCCACCAGGAATTTACTATTCCCCACCCCACCCCATCTCCTCTCACAGAGGACTGTGCTCTCCATCCCGCAGAGAGGAGGGGAGAACTTGCCCCTCCTGGGAAGCTCCTAGTCAGTTCTGGAAAAGCTCGCCTGCCCCCGGGGGTTCTTGTTTCCAGCACACCTGGGTCCTAAGGGGACCTGTGATTCAGCTTTCTCTCTCCACCTCTCCTTATCTTGAATGAGTCCTGACTAACTGAGGAGCTTCCAGGGGCAAGGAGCATGGGAAAACCCCCAGACCACATCTCCCTGACTCTAGGCTCACACAATCTACCCAGTGACTTTGGAAAGGAGAGAGGAGGCTACAGCAATGCGGCCATCTCACAAGCTGGAGATGCAGGACATGGCTCACCTCACAGGCATGCTTCTCCTTTGGAGGCCTTGTCGTTCCCTAGGGCACGAGCTTGCAAAGGGTAGGCCCATTGCTGGTCTTCTGTCATGGAGGAGAGGCTTAGAGAATGTGGCTAGAGGCCTGGGATTCAGTTGCTGGGACCTGCCACCTTCAAGTGTGGCTCTTGCCCCTGAGTGCTGGGCAGAGGAGAAGGTGTTGCCAGAGGGAGCCTGGAGTTCATCCTAGGGTCAGAACTGCCTCCCAAGGAGAGAAGGGCCAACACCAGTCAACCAAGATGTCATTCATGCTTAGGGGGGATGTGTCCCAGGTAGTCTGTCCCAGGTAGCATCTCTTCACCTCAAAAGGAGAGCCAATAGTACTGGTCAGAAGGCTCTGCCAGTAAAGGTGCTTGCCACCAAGCCTGATGACCTGAGATCAATCCTACAGACCAACATAATGGGAGGAGACAACAACTTTTGACTTCTGACCCTTGCACCTGCATCAAGGCATGCATGAGCTCTGCCCTCCCCCCAACTACAAAGTCGGGGGAAAGTGTAGGTAATGATACTTTAAACTGACATACTTCTGTATGTGCTGGGGATGGTTCCAGGGCGGAAGGCTGGGTCCTGTGTGTGGTGTTTGCCCAGGGCTTGTACATCCTCCTGTGCACTGTATGTCCTCTCTGGGTAACATGTATGTTGTATAAACACTTTCTCTGCTAGATTAGTTACAGGGTAAGGATAATATTAAAATCAGTTGCAATTTCCCCTAAATATTTTCAGTGTCTGGTTTGTCAAGTCTGTGGATACAGAACCCATGAACACAGACTGTATCCATGGCTGTTCTCTGAAGGTGTTAGTTAGGTGTGAACTTTGTAAACTCAGGCCATACATGGGCAGGCTTTGGGAGCAGAGAGGAGACAGAAGGGTGGGGTGTTGGTTGACACAGATTCCACAAGGCCTGGATCACAGTGCTCTTTAGAGAATGTGCCAGGTCCTCTCTCACAACTCCCGTGAGTTCCTCCTTTCTGAGAGCAGCCTCAGCTTACCTGTGCCTACCTCTTTTAGAATACATTCTGGTCCCTCTGCTTAGCACTCTGGATTTGCCCTAACATGCTACATAACCTTTGACCTTATTTCTGAAAAGACACTCACCAGTGCAGAGACAGATTACAAGAGACAACTATCCTAGCCTAACCCAGGAGACCCAAGAAAAATGGATTGATGGCTGAAGGAAGTGTGCCTGGGTCCAACAGAGAGCTGGACCTAAGCCAGCAAGTAAATGTCCAAAAGAAGAGACAAAGATGACAGGAAAATGCTAAGTGGAGGCCACCAGTGACCTCAGGATGCTGTCTAAGCAGTGAAGAGGGTGGGGATTCCATGCTTTGTGCCTGCAAGGCTGTGAGCCTTCTTCCATTTTAACTTCGAAGCCTGCTGGGCAGTTGGCAACAGCTCTCTCTCCAGGGGCACGGAGACTGAGTGGCTTCTCTGGGCGTCCCAGGCTCAGCATCAGAGATAATCCATCCGTACTCATTTATGAGGGAACCAGGAGGTTTCTACCTTTCCACTCAATCAGCTTTTCTCCCGCTCCTTTTCAAGAAACCATGAAGTTCTGTGTCAAGGGAAGAGTGATGTGGGCAGGAGAGGCTCCTGGAGGGAATCCGCGGGCTTCCTCTGGTAAGGACTTCCAACACTGAACTGTCCTGAAGCGGCTGGGGAGGGGTGAGTCAGAGGCTGGTGGGAGAGCTTGTGAGAAGGAGGCTCCTGGGGTCAGCCATGTGAACCTCTGAGGAGCGAGAAGGTGTAAACTCACATACCCATTTTCAAAAAGAAAGAAAAGAGAGGGCTAGAGCTACAGGGCAGTAGGTGAAGGTGAGCACAGAAGGAAGCCCACCATTCAAGCTTCAGCACAGGCAGGAAATCAAAAGATGGAATTCGTGATCTTTGTATGAAATAAAAAGTTTCAGAATGGCTGCAATGCCAAAATAAAGTGTATCTGTGAGCTGGATGCCAGGGGAGGGCCAGGACTGTCTTGACTCACAGCTGTTCCTCAGCATCTGGCCTATCAGAGGCTCTCAGCAAAGAATTCCTAGAGGAACGAACGAATGAATGGATGAGTGGGTAAGTGAAAGGCCTGACTCCCATGGGGCCAGGAGGCCTATGTTTACCCTATATCTTGCAGGAGAACACAGTGTCCACAGGGAATATGCTGTAGAGATGCTGAACTGGCACGGACATTGGGGCTGGCCAGCAGCCATCCTTAGCCAGGAGCTGGGATGGAGAAGGCCAGCCCTGCCCATCAGACCTAGGGTCTCCGTTGTCACTCTGCTACTCCAGGCAATGACTTCCAGTCTATGAGACAAACAGACACACAAACCAAGGACCTGAGGAAGGAGCCTGTGGCCGCACCACCAGCGCTCTCTGAGCAGCTCCCCCAGCCCATGCCATCAGGAAAAAGCTCAGATCTGAGAGGTCAGGCTGGGTGCCCAGTGTCGTGCCAGAGAGAGGACTCGACATCAATCTTCCCAGGAGGGGCGAGGCTGTCATTTTCTCACCATCACATTAGACCCTCTGTGGATCCTCCAGTCCTCTAAAGAGATACAAGCTGTGTTTTAGAGGGTTTCCTGCAATGCATTCATTCCTGTAGGTACCCACATGGACACCTCACCCCCAACCCCATGATGTGGGTCCACAGCCTGTACTAGGTGTGAACCCCAATAGAGAGTGTATGATGTGTTTCTCTGGTAAGTGAGTACACAGCTCAACCCCAGCATATGCAAATGTTTGTGAAGAACATGGCGTTGGTGTGTCCGTGAGTGTCTGTGTGTATCACCAGTAGTGTTCCTAGACATGGATACAAGGCTCTGTGTGCTTTCTTGTTCTCTGATGGGGGCACCTCTGTAAATGGTCTACGGCCCAGGCCTGCCCTGATGCTATGTGGACTCCTGGCCTAGCTCCCCTCTCTGCCAGGTGCCTGCCTGCTGAATCTCCCACGGTTTAGTCCCTCAAGTGTCTGACAGACCAGAAGAGCAGCAACTGGCTCTCCAAGCCCAGGCTGAAGGGCTGAAGGGCTGAAGGGCAGCCCTGGGTGGGGAGGTCGCCAGGGCCTGCATTCCTGGCCTGAAGCTCACACACTGGAATTTGTACATTCCATTCATAACAGTCCCCGAAAGGGAGGGGGCAAAGCCTGGGTTAGTTATTAAGGGGGAATAAGAAAGAAGGGCTTCTTGTGGCTCCAGGCTGTGTATTCTGTTCGCCCTGGCACAGACCCCAGTGGCTGAAATGCAAGGAGCACGTGAGCTGTGTGCAGAGCAGCCTGGCGCTAGCCACCTCCTGAGCTTGCCCCTGGGGCACCTGCTACTAGCTGGAGTTACCCTCTCCTAAGGACAGGGTGAACAGCCGGAGACTTGGGGACTCTAGAAGACAAACCTAGGTTCCCTGACTCCAAGGTAGTCCCACAGCAGTGGCTGGGACAAAGGTCAGACTGTAGTAGACCCAGGGAGACCAGGACAGTCAGGATAGCCAGGGCTGCCTCTGTACAGGTAACAGAAACAAGCAGGGTAGGACTGTCACTACTCCTATGAACAATGATAGACTCTGGAAGATGAAGTCCAGGTGGTCATTCTTCTTCCATGCCCAGTACCAGGGCAGAAGAGAAGACAAAAAACTAAGAGGACATGGGAAGGAAAGGGGCTCCTCACCCTGGGTCCAGTTCGAATTTCCTGCTGGCTTAAAATCAGAAGCTTCAATAAAACTGATAAAATCAAATTGCCTACAGATAAGTGCGTTTCCTAAAGACATCCCACACAAAGCTGTTCAAAACAGAACGTGCTATGTGCTAACTTAGGGACACTACGTTGGTGACCTTGAAGCTGAGCCTGTTAGTATTCCCATCATCCCTAATCTAAATGAATGCCACAGACCCATTGTAATTCCAAATACAGGGAGTAGCAGCAAGTGTAACTCACATTTAAAAATATTTCACCTACCCATTTAATCCCAGTACTTGGGAGGCAGAGACAGGCTGATGGATCTGTGAGAGGCCAGCCTGGTCTCTATGAGAAGCCAGCCTGGTCTATCAGTTAGTTCTAGGCCACACGGAGTTACAAAGTGAGACCCTGTCTCAAACAAGACAAACAAACAAACAACAACAAAAACAAAATGAAAATCTTCTCAACCAGGTCCTCATCAATTCTCAGTTAAGAAAGTAAAGGGACCCTGAGATCTGTGAGTGTGTTCTGAATCAGAATGCAAGTTCTGTCCCCAAAGCCTGATGACATTACTTTGAGTACATAACACCACAATTCTCAAAGCCACACCTTTGGCACAGGGCTACCTGGATCATAAATGAGATTCCCAAACACAGCTTGCTGCCGATGTACGCAATGGGCAGATTCACACAGTTCCCCGAATCACAGAGTGCTGTCCCCTTATGGAAAGGCCAGCAGCTGCCCAGACTTGGGCTCTACAGGCCCGCGGTGCCCACAGGCTCTGGAAGGGACTCTTAGCAGCTATTCAAAGTCCAGCAAACAAGAACAAGCCGAGCCCCTGCCTGTAGCATTCACCCAGCTTGGCACTTTCCCCAGACGGGCACCCAGCCATCTCTCTGAGCACACATTTTCCTACGTGTCCAAGGTGTGAGAAAAGCAACACTCTTGGGGCTGGACTCACTGGGAAGGCTTGGTTTTAAACGCTGTGTGTTTTCAACTCGATATGAAGTACATTCTGTAATTCCTGACCAAAATACCAACTGACGTAAAGCAAGCTCCTTCACAAAAAAATATTTTGCTTGGAGATGGATCCCTGAATGCTCACAGAGGGTGAGGTATCTCTTTCCCCGGCTGCGGCCTGAGGACTAGGAGTGGGGAGGGTCAGTCAGTCTCCCCTCCCCCTAGCTTCTCCGCAAAAAAAACGCTACTGCCACAAAAGGACACAGAAATAAGACATTCAAGGAAAACCACAGGGAAAGGATCCCTCCCAGCTGAAGAGCGAGTTCAGTTAGGTGGCCAGTTACAAAACAAACACACAAACCCTGTGGCTTGCCAAATACCCCAAAATAGTTGTAACAAAATATAGCAGGGGTAAAAAAGATCCCATTCACGATTCAGCAAGGGATGAGAAGTTCCTGGGAGTGAGCTAGGAGGTAAGGAAACACACACCACTCTTACTGAAGGAAAAAAAAAAACAACACAGGGTCATTTAGCAAACAGAGAAACATGGCCTGGGGTTGAGAGACACCCAGCAGGAAAAGATGCCCATTTTCCAGCAAGAAGGATTTGACAAGGAAACTAAGCCCGAATTATCTTATCAGACATTAAAGCTAAAATCTTTTGACACTGAATTCCGGATGTGGACACAAGAACAGAATAGGAAATGTGTGTGTCAGCCTGAAGCACAAATATTAACATGGGAAAAGATGACCTTTCAAGTCTGCTAAGGACGTTCTAGGCTTTTGTCCAATAAACCACTTGGGTTAGGGCTGGGGGTGCAGCCGTGACTGAGCGCTTGCCCAGCTCCTGTGAGGTCCTGGGTTCCAGACTCAGGACCAAAGGGGGAAAATTGGGCAAATGACCAGTCCTTGAAATGAAATAAAGCTAGATTCTTGTTTCTTGTTCAGGTGGATTAAAGATTCAAAACAACATGAAACCACAAAAACATTCAGAGTGTATTTCTCTGAAAATATATATAATCTAGGAGGAAAGAGAGCTTAGTAAGCACAAAAAGGTCGAAACAATAAAACAAAAAAATGAGTGATCTGTTTAGAAAAATAGTACAGATTTCTCTGTGTCAATAAACACAAACATGTCTCTGCATTAAAAACGGACTCTGTCAGAGTTGAAGCCATGGCTCAGTGGTTAAGAGCACTGGTTGCACATTCAGAGGAAGAGGGTTCAATTCCCAGCACCCACACTCATAACCATTTGTAACTCCAGTTCCAGGGGATCTGATTCTCTCTTCTGGCATCCATGGGCACTGTACATACATGCAGACAAGCATAGATGTACACACATGCAGGCAAACATACACATAACAATAAATAATTAATTAAAAAACACTATTTAAGAAATGGACTCTATCTAGCAGCACTTGCCGCAGTCCCCTGACATCAGAAGACAGAACTTGCCATGTCCATCTAGCTCCAAGGATAAAGCCAGCACCCCAGACTTAATGGACTTCACAGTCCTTTGGCTCTGCATGTCCCCAGAGGCCATCTGTTAAAGGCCCCCAGATTGGTGCTGGTGAGCCTGACAGGAAGTCTTTAGGTCCTTGGAGATATGCCCTGGAAAGGGAGTGTCTCTCTGACTTCTACAGCGTGGGCAGTTTTGTTCCACCGGGTGCTATCACCATGATATGAAACCCTCCCTCAAAGCAGCAGGGCCAGCTGGCCACGGACAGAGACCCATGAAAGCCTGAGCCCAAACTAACCCCTCTTTATAGCCATCTGTTCTGGTGTTTGTTATGTGATGCAGGACTGACTAAAAGATAGTTTACAACAAACATATAGGCTGCCCACTGAAAACCTGGGTCCAGGCAACAAGTGAGGGCCTGGGGAGGAAGCTCTGTGGGCAAAGTGCTGCTACACACTTGTGTACAAATGTGAGGACTGGAATTTGGACCCCCAGCACTCAGGTAAATGTTTAGAGGGCCTGGAGGCCTGCCTGTAATTCCAGCCCTCAGAAGACAAAAACAGGGGATCCTTGGAGTTAGCTGGCTAGCTAGAGTACCTGAATCAGTAGCTCGAGATTCGACAAGAGATCCTGTCTCGGGGTATAACGTGGAGAGCAACCATGTAAGAAGGGCAGTGGTCAGCATTTGGCACTTAAATACATACATACATACACACACATGCACACACACCACACGAACATGCGTATACACACTACACACACACAAATGCAAACACACACATGGAAGTGAGCCGCAATGGGGGCTCATGCCTATAATCCCAGCACTTGGATAGCCAAGGTAGGAGGATCATTTGGGTTTCAGGTCAGCCTGTGTGACAGATGAGTTCCGGTTTCAAAAACACCAAAGCCCCAATGCAAGCAAAAACCTCCACAAAAGCACAACTTTGGAGACACTACTAATGTCACTGCAGGTGGCAGGTGGTAATTAACCTAGAGACTTTTCTGAAGGCTATAATCCATAAGGAGAAGCCTTCTGGAACCTTCTCTGAGACTTGACATGGATTTTTAAGGGGCCTCGTCTCTGTACTGAAACAAACACACACACACAGACAAACAATCTCTTCAACATTCCTCTATTATGTGAGTCAGTTTTCTTTTGCTTATACTATCAATGAAATGTTACAATACTAAACTGTGCTGTGAAGGAATATTCCTAAATACAGGAAATGGGGGGGCATGGACAAGCTGTCTACATTTGAACAGATTCTTACTTACATTAAAGTCAGCTAGAAAAATATTGGCTCTCTACTTTGTGATTTTCTTTTAGGTAAATATGTTTAAATAGAGAATTGATTTGGAGAGCATGGTTAAACACATAATATAGGGGTTCAAGAATATGGGAAGAATCATGATCTTTACAAGGGAAATAAATGGCCGGGAGATGCTGCGACCAGCAAAGGATAATCCCTGAGAGGGTGTGGTTCAGGCTGCCCAGGGGATGAGAGACAGGGATGCTGGAGGAAAAGGAAGCAGTGAGCTTGGCTTGAGACCAAAGCCTCGAAGGACTGAGGACAGTCAAGTAGGCAGAGTCTCAGTATGGCCATGCCTTTGGGGATAAATTCCCCTGAAGAGGACTAGGCTCTGTTCCCAGGCTCCCAAGACTGATTCCAATTTTCCTCCAAGCCCTGTGTTCCCAGGTGCATATCTACCAGTGAGCCACTAACCACAGCTCAGCTTCTTCCTGTATAAAATGAGGCATGAATAACCTGGAGCAATCAGTCATTGGGTCCAAGATAAAAGGCACAAAAGCCATGTGTCTCTGCTCCCTCCCTCTAGGGTAGTGGTTCCCAACCTGTGGGATATGACCCCTTTGGTGGTCACATATCAGATATCCTGCATATCAGATATTTACATTATGATCCATAAGAGGAACAAGATTATACAGTTATAAAGTAGTGATGGAATGATTTTTATGGTTGGGGTCAGCACAGCATGAGGAACTGTATTAAAGGGTCACAACATTAGGAAGGCTGAGAACTACTGCTTTAGGGTTTCCTAGCCTGTCCCCACTCTACTTGGGGAATCATCTGAGTGGCTTCTTCTCCCTGTCCTTTCAGACCCAAAGGCTGGTGGCTCATAACTTGCCAGCCTGGGACCTTACTACCTCTTGGTCCCTTGCCTGCTGTTTGTGCCCTGGTGGTCTTCAGCCCCTTCCCACGTCCTCCTCCTGCTCCTACTGGGCCTTTGATTGACCCAAGTTCCATGTGAACTTTCTCTGTGTCTAACAGAACTCTGCTGTGTTTTCTTCTAGAACTTTCTCAGAGGCATCAACTCCTATTTAGAGACAAAAAATCACCTCAGCCCCAGTATGAACTCTGATCTC
Organism: Ellobius talpinus; assembly: GCA_001685095.1. Classification (NCBI taxonomy): domain Eukaryota; kingdom Metazoa; phylum Chordata; class Mammalia; order Rodentia; family Cricetidae; genus Ellobius; species Ellobius talpinus. The sequence continues at coordinate 10,908 of LOJH01006976.1, read as the reverse complement.
TGAGAAGATGCCTATGTCTTTGGGCTGATTTTCATGGCACTAGCTATCTTGAACAAGATCCGTGGTACCCTTGCATAAGAGACTGTACCCAATCCCCGCCTCCCTTCCTATCCTGCCACAGGCATATGGGGTGGGGGAACTAACCCTCAGTGGCCTGGAAACTGACAGGAAACTCTTGATAACTGCTGTCCTCAAGCTAATGGTCTTGACCATTTTAATGAGAATAACTGGGGTGATCCACTAGAGACCTTCTACAAGATAGGACCGTTTGACATTCTCTCACAGAACGGGGGTGGCTAGGCAGGGTCTTTAGATCGTAACTTGAGATCCCAGTCACTCCCATCTATGCCCCCTCCCAGCTCTATCTAACTCCACCCCAGCTGTATCTGGTCTCCTGTGATATTAAGGAAATAGAGAGTATGGAAAGTTAACTGAAAGGAGCCTTTGTGCAACTGTATGGAACCCCATGTTGGGTGGGACATTCTGGTGGTACACTGTTTGGGGTCACACATGTTTCTGTAAGTAACTGTGGTAACCTCGTTGTTTCTCTAGGTAGACTTGGTGCCCCTCTCCCCAGACCTTGCTCAGTTATCAGTATCCTATCCAGATGTGTGGATGTCTTACAGCTACAGGAAAATTTAACAGAGCAGAAGTATACAGAAGGCGTCCAAGTGAAGGTCCAAACATCCCTACGGGGGAGAGTCTCCGACCCATGTCCTTGCCCCCACCCTTTCTGCCGACTCCTCCTTTCCCTGTCTCCTTCCATCTATTTCCCCTCCCCTTTCTAGTCATCTTCTCCTTCCTTTTTTCCTTCAATTCTTCCCATCTTCCTTCCTTCTTTCATCCATCCTCACCCCCTCCTTTTTTTCCTTCCTCTCTCCCTCCTACCTTCCTGCCTTTTCTTTCCTGGGAGTCTGGGATGGGGAGCTCTGAAAAACAAATACAGTTTAACACAAAGACTATAAGCAAACACCATAGCTCCTGACATGGTCTCCCCTGCTCTGAACTCACAGGACAATGTTTATGGAACACGGTAGAGTTTCCATGTTGCAAATGAGAAATATTGCCCAACAGCTCCTCAGAGGCTCCCTCAGCTGAAGTGTGGGAAGTAAGCCAGCGATTTCATGTCTTGTTACTCCCCCGACACCCACATCACAGGCCACCATCACCTTAGGGACCCAATAAGAGCCTTCTGAGAAGTGATAAGTGACACTCCGGGGTGCCCAGGAGCCCCATGCGCATTCTTGTGTATGGTTGTCTTTTGGCAAGGAGTGCCTTACAGATTGCTACAAGCAGCAGAATGCGCCTCCTTCTTCACAGAACAGCCACAAGGGCATAGACATGGGAGCACAGAGGCTCTGGACACTGAATTCTCCAGGCCATTGGGAAGCTGGCAGGACAGGGTGGGCTCCATAACTGTTCTCCAGAAGTCAGGAGTAGAGCACAGGGGACAGACAGACAACAGGAGGAGTCGCTGGCTCTTGATGTTCAAATCTCTAGCCAATCTCTCACTGTTCTAATTTATAAACTTTTCATAGAAAACTTCATGATGAGAGGAGAGAGTGAACGCTCAACCACGGCAACACGGAGAAACGCACGTATGTGCGTTCTGAGGGAAGCCATCTACAACCTAACAAAATGTGAACCTTGGAAAGCTGCAAAGCACTTTCAAAATAATTCTACAAAATGGGTGTTAACAAGAAACGAATGTTAAATGGAGATGATATGGTGCATACAGAAATAAAGAGGGATTTAGAATGATTTCAAACTCACAGGAAAAATGTAAGTGCATAAATAGTATAAAAGGCACATTTACTCTTGCCCAGAATCACCTACTGTTAAACCTTCTGCTGCACTTTCTGTATACTCTCTCCACACACACACACACACTCCAGCACACATATGCCCACATATGAAAACACACATGCATACATACATGTACACACAAAGCAAGCACAGGAATACAGTAGCCTCCCCTCCTCATTTTCTGCTTCCCTCTCCAGTTTCAATTATCTGCAATCAAATGTAGTCTGAAAATATTAAATGGAACATTCCAGAAATAAACAATTTGTAAGTTTCAAACTGCATGCTGTTTGGAGTAGTGTGATAAAATCTGTCGCTACTCACTTATTCCTAACTGAGTACATGATTATCTCTTTGGCTACCGGTCCACAGTGTACATGCAACCCATTCTTTAGTCAATGTGACAGTCAGCCTTAAATGTCAACAAGAGTGAAAGACACTTAGGAATTTGGTAGAGAGCAATATTAGGCATGTCTGGGATGTTCACTGGTCAAAGAATGAGGTGTGAGTGATACCCATAGGGTGGGAACCTCCATGGAACACGGAGCTGAAGGGGAAGCATGGCCGACACTTCTTGAGGCAGGCGTGTGTTTTGATGTTGCTATTGCCTGTGGACGTGAGACACAGAAGTCCGCAGGCTCTGCCACACCCACGACTCCCCAGGGAGCTCCCTGGCCTCCAGCCTGAGACAGGGCTGCTTCCTAGGTCTCTCTTATTCTAACAGCTCCAGTCTCTTGAACTGACCAGCATTCCAGATTGCAGAGGACCACGGTGGGTGTGCAGCCTCTGATGTCATGAGCCAAACTAGGAGCCCCCTCTGGAAATTGTCCATACATTCTGTTGTTTTTGTTCCTCTAGTGAACCCTGACCAGTCCTATCGCTTAGTGTCTCCAGGGTTACCAGATCAACTATCTCAGCAGCAGGTTCTTGTCTTGAGTAGCCTTTCTGTTGCAGCCTAGCCCTGAGCTTCAAGGCCATGCATTTAGCTCACTTCTCTCAGCATGAGGCCCCGCCTCCTCTTGTGCCACCGTCATGAGACTACAATGTGATGCTTTCAGAGGTAGAGAAAGACCATGTGGGTGTACATTTTGTTACAGTACATTCCTGTTTATTGTAGTCAATCAATATCTTGTTGTTTTAACTTATAAACTTTTTCATAGTTACATACACGGAAGAATAATATCCGACTTGCTCTAGCCACAGAGTTCTTGGAGCAATCCATTGTAGATCCATTTGCAGGATGCTACCATTTCTGAGGAATCCAGCTCCTTTCTTTTCTTCTCTCTTGACTTTTTCAGCTCAGACTCTTATTCCAGGATGGATGCTCAGAAGCGTGTCCTGCTTGAGAACATCTTATCTGCCGGTGCAGAAGGTCCAGTCCCTTCTCACTGGGACTCTAACCATGATTCTGCATAAGAATGTTGGGATGGACTGTTTTCAGGAGTTCTGTCAAGAACTCTGCCTAGTGTGTGTTCTCCCTCCTTCCCCACTTCCCTCTCTGTCACCGCCTGCTAATTAAAGTGACACCCCACCCCATACAATGTCCCAGACCAAGCTCGAAGCAACAGTCCTTAGGGAAGGAGAAGAGGAGAAAGAGGAGAAGAGGAGACAGCCTTTTGGGAAAGGGGGAAGGTATTCCTAAGACTCCTGGGCCCGCCATGCGTTCTGGGGGACATACCCAGTTCCATGAAGCACTCTCTCCTGGACTGGAGACAGTAGGCCAGTCATTACCGGTCCTGAGGTGACCATGATGGATACCCCATTAAGTCTGTTACAGCTGTAGTCAATTTTGTTTGAGTTTTGCCTCTCTGAGAGTTCAGCTCAGCTCAGCTCATCTCAGCTGTTTTTCTGACAGATAGTTATAAGCCATATGTACGTTTTCAGAGCCTAGTGGAATCGGCGCAGCAGATGAGGGCCAGTGACTGAAATACCGGCTGCGTGTGTAGGCGCCTGGACGCTCCACAGAAGCCCTGTGGTTGACAGGGGAGATAGGAACAAAGCTAGAAGTGGAGGTTTGGAGCCACACCCGAAGTCATGTGTGTGACAGGCATCCAGTGTGGGTGCGGCCTTGTTTCCACTCAGCCCTCACTCCACCTGTGGTATTTCCCCCTCCCCGCCCCTGGAAGATGGGAAAGCATCTCTGAGGAAAGGGTGTTAACTGGTGGCCCCACAGTGAGCAAGAAACACAGGTGAAGAATGAGAGGGGATCTCCAAGCCTTGCACATCACCCTTGGCAGCCTTGTGGAACCGGGCTTGGAACCTAGCGGAGGGAGTGGGTGGCAATAGCTAATCTAAGAGCCTGGGGCAGGGGGGGACAGACATGCCTAGCCTACCATCAGGCCAGGAGTAGGACTCCAGACTAATGCATGCAGAACAGGGTCAAGGGAACCCAGGTGACCTGAGAGCTAAACTCTGGGGTAGGCTGGCTGGTTCAAATCCCAGCTTTCCCCAGACTCCCTGGGTCATGTGTCTGAGAACACTTTATCTCCTTGGGTCTTGGGATCTCATACACATCTCTGCCTAGATAAGCCAATGTTTAAAAATGCAGTCTTACCCTAACTTAAGATGAGACTCTGTCCTAACAAAGACTCTAAAAGTGCATTCCACACAGCCAGCCTGGATTTCATATTTAATCTTTACATTCATTTAGTGTGTGTGTGTGTGTGCATGTGTGTGTGTGTGTGTGCACCATGTCACAACTGGAGTCACAGGACAACCTCCAGGATTCAGTCCTCCCCTTTCATGTGGGCTCTGGGGATTGAACTCAGGTCATAAGGCTTGGTGACAAGATGACAGTCCTGTTCATCCACTGAGCCACCTCACCTGCCTGAGCCCACATTTATTTCTAAATCATTCCTATGTTTTGTTGTCGTAGGGAACAGAATTTGGCTCCCTCCCTTCTTTTGTCTTATGATGATTTTTATTTTAGAAATCCTTTGAGTTTACTGAACAACTCTTTTAAAACAATTTTATTTGATTTTTATTTTATGTGTCTGAGTGTTTTGCCTGCATGTATCTGTGTACCATGTTGTGCAATGCCCATGGAGGCCAGAAGAGGGTGTCTTACCCCCGGAACTGGAGTTCTAGATGACTGTGAGATGCTGGGAACCAGACCCCGGTCCTCTAGAAGAGCATCAAGCTCTCTTAACCTCTGAGCCATCTCTCCTGCCACTACTGAACACATCTTGGCTTTAGTACTTTCCACATGCCCAAGGCCCTGGGTTCAAACCTTAGCTCTGGAAGGAAAAAAGCATCGTCCTGCAAAAATGATCCTTATCTTTACTGTTAATATTTATAACTTTGATAGTTTCTAGGCTGCATCATTGGCTAGAATCTCTGATACACTATGAAACAGTCACAGATTAGACAGGAATTTTTATTCTATGCCAGACAACATGTGACTTCTTTGAATGCTAATCAACCACTGAGCTGATTTATAAGGTAAGACCTTTGCACACATTAAGATTGTTTCATCCTCCTGGCAACACTGTGGATCAAGCTCCACCACGAGCCAAGGTCAAGGAAGCTGGACCAAGGTGAGCAAGATAAGGAGACTGACTGTCCACATCTGCACAGCTATAAGACAAAGCTGGCTTTAAGTCTAGAGCTGTCTGTACTTACTGTTAATGCATGCTGTGCTGACTTTCCCCCATAACTCAATGAGCATTAAGTAGGCTTCAAGCCCCTGCACAGTTGGTACAAAACTTAGAACGCATGCCCATATGTTTCCTTCTGTGGGGAGAAAGCACAGTGGACACCAAATGGTCTGTCTATTTCCCTGGAAGTAAATGAACATATTTCCACATGATAATTTCTGTAGGGAGAAAGTAATGGTCTATCTGAGAACCTCCCTGGAGGTGTCCTTATTCCTAGTGGCAGGCTTTCTATCATGTGACAAAAAACAAAACAAAACAAAACAAAACAAAACCTGGCATGGGAACATGAAAGGAGAACAGGCTGTGGTTTCTGCAGTCAGAAGTTTGAGTCCACCATCACTTGGTTCCACTTTCTGGGCCTGAAGTGAGGTGGGTTAGAAGGACGATGTAGATGGAAGCTGCTCACTTCGTGGCAGGCAGGGAAGGAGGGCAGAGAGGCCAGGGCAAACTATAACCCAAGGGCATGCCCCCAGTGACCTACTTCCTGCTCCTCGGCCCTGCCTCCTAGAATTTCTACCACCTCCCAAAATAGCATCACCAGCTGGGGACCCAGGTTCCAACACTCAGGCCCACGGGGACTCTTCCTTTGCAGCTAGAATGTAGCTGCTCTGATAAAATTGCCTTTGTTTCATAAACACAATTGTGTTTGATCAAACATTTATGGAGCATCTATTGAGGTGTCTGTTTCTCACTGTGTCTAATAATCTAATGAGGTGCACTGATCAATTTTGTAATGATTGATATTGCATTCTTTAGAGATCTTTAATTTTGTCACAGTGGATTATTTTCATATTCTGCTACGTTTTTTCCCCTGGGAGGTGAGATTTCTCAGGTTCTACATTATTTACATTTTAAGTTTCTTGAGTACTTGGCAGGGGCTGTGGAGAGTTCTGGTTTCCCAGCCAGGGGAGGCTGAGCCACTTGCTGTCTGTGTGAACCTGATAAGTCTGCCTCCCAGGGTCCTTCTCCCTTTTCCCAGAGAAAAGAGGCTCCAAATGGGTGCCCCCAGCTCACCCACTTCATTATCTTGAGCCTGGCTCTCAACCCCAGGCCTGGGGGGAAGACAGAGGGCCTTTGAGCTCAGGCTGGCACGCAGGAGGGTCTGAGTCCTGGGCTACCAGAGAGTCAAAGAGAGAATGCTCTGAAGAGGCCACGCCCTTCCTAGGGCCAAGGCTTAGCTCCTGTCATTTGTCAGGGATTCTGCTGTGGTGAGATGGGGGATTTGTGCCAGCTACTCCTTGTGTATGCTTTCTTCTTTCCTTCGCCCCCCCCCTGTCTGTTTCCTCTGCAGCCCCTTGTATAAACTTACTGGAGCTACAGAAAGAGGCACTGTTTGGTCTGGAGCCAACACAAACTCCAGCTCACTCTGAAGCCTCTGTCCCCACTTCAAACCTGACCACCAGCAATCAATCTGAGCATGGGAACCACTCTTGAGAGACCCTCAGCCTCTGGCTCTGAGATGCTGGTCATCCAGAGCCACTGCTCTGCTGAGATAGCCCAATCTTACAAAACGAAGACAGGGACTCAGCACTGAAAATTCTCTATACCTTACATGACAATAGAGAAGCATTTATTCCTGTCCCCAGGCTTGTCTTCACTTCCACCCCTGCCTTTTTGTCCACCCCTTCTACCGCTTCCTCTCTCCTGCCTCAGACCTCCCAATGTTCAGAGAAGATTTCCCACTACCTAGATAGGTCCACATTAGTTAGTGGCTCACTGGGCATGGCTCCCCAGGAATGCTGCCTGGGTCTCTGCTCCCACTCACCCCCATTCATGGGTAGGAAGAGTTCTACAGGTATGGACAAGGTGGGAATTGCCATATGATCTCTTAAGTTACATGAGGTTTGCCCCCAAACCTCAGCCTCAGGGCCACCAAGTTCTAGGGAACGTTAGTATATGGGGGGGGACAGGAAGGAGGTGAGAGCCAGAGCAGGGGCACAAAGCCATGTGTGAGTGGTCATGCAGGTGGCAGTGGAAACAGGAGAGAAGGCCATGGTGAAAGGGACAGGGTCACTGCTGGGTTGCAAGGCGAGGGCTAATCTGAGCTTTGGGGGCTCAGACGTCTTCTCTGTGCTTGAACAGTCACTGATGGAGATGCCGAAACAGGTGTGCTTGAGGCTGTATTTTGGAGACAGAGATAACAAGAACAGTGGGGGAAACACCAAAGTGGCCTGTGGGTTCGGGTCCTTTTGCTGAGCTGGGGGAAAAGGAGGAGGAACAGTCTTGGTGTGGGCAGAAGAATCTCGGGCAGAAGGTGGGTGTCTTAGGTTTGCTGCTGCTGTAATAAACCACCATGACCAAAGCAACTCAAGGAGGAAGGGTGTATTGGATTTATACATCCACTTCACTGATGATCATCGAAGGAAGTCAGGATAGAAACGCAAACAAGGGCTGGAGGGATGGCTCAGAGGTTAAGAGCACTGGCTGCTCTTCCAGAGGACCCTGGTTCAGTTCCCAGCACCCACATGACAGCTCACAATTGTCTATAACCCCAGTTCAATGGGATTGAGCAACCTCACACAGATATACGTGCAGGCAAAACACAAATGCATGTAAAATTAAAACAAATAAATTATTATTTTAAGAAAGAAACTCAAACAGGGAAGGAATCTGGAGTCAGGAGCTGATGCAGTAGCCATGGAAGGGTGCTATTTATTGGCTTGCTCAGCCTGCTTTCTTATAGAACATAGAACCACCAGCTAGCAATGGGACCACCTACCAGGGGCTGGGCCCTCCTCCATCAATCACTAATTAAGGAAATGTCTTTCAGCCTGTTCTTATGGAGGCCTCTTCCCAATGAGGTTCCCTCCCTTCAAGTGACTCCAGCTCGTGTCAAGTTGACCCAAAACTAGCCACAGCAGGCTTGGGTGGGTGGGACTTTGGAATTCATCTTAGCCACAGACGCTTCCCCAAATCTGGGAGAAGATGGGAGGCTTGGGCATATCTTCACGGTTGAGACATCCTGTCCCTGTCTGTCCCTCAGTCCTGCCTTTCTAGGTGACTCCAGTCAGGCTCATTGCCTCTTCCCCTTCGGTGCCCTCTGGAGGTCAGAGAAGTGATCATGTCTCAGTGCCTGTGTGCAGCACGGACCACTGAACGTGCTGGCACCACCTGCAATGCAGCCCTGGGGAGGACTGCTGACCGCACACAGAAGAGTCTCACACGCTGACCGCACACGGAAGAGTCTCGCACGCTGACCGTACACGGAAGAGTCTCGCACGCTGACTGCACATGGAAGAGTCTCGCGCACTGCTCCTCGCCTCTTTCTCACTGTGGGCCCAGTTGAGAAAATGCTCACTGTGAGACCAGTTAGACCACCAGATAATCTGCAGGCTCAGCACAGAGAGCCCATTTGCAGCTACCACCTATCTCCCCTCAAAGCAGCCTCTCCCTACAGGGTGTGTGTGTGGGGGGGTCCTATAAGATGACAGTTTCTGCTGCCATGGCCTGGGAAGTAGGGGATTGATTTGTTCTGACCATGTGCCCTCCAGGGTCCCACTCTGTCCAAGATCAAACCAGGCTTCCACCCAGGCTTCCCAGGCCCCGGGTCATGACCTTGGCCCTCCCTTGCCTGTTAAATACCCTTGCTCTGGCAACAGTCCTCTGTGCAGAGTCCCCTGACACTTTCTCAGATTGACATCTTGCACTTTCAGCAGGTCTGAGGCAATGTTCTCGCTCATAGTATCCTATCAGCGGGTACATGATGTCATCAAGCCTTGAAACCAGAGATATTTCTCAGTGAGGACGGGGCCAGGCCAGGAGTTGCCGCTATAAGCTTACTTCATAATTATCAAACATTTAGGGGTGACTCTGGGACCCTACTGTGATTCCCCTGCTTATGCTTGTACCCACTAACATTTTCTGGGCACCCCTTCCCTGCAGCTCCGAATTTGTATTCTTCTGGTGAACAGCTTGTTTTCTTCACCCCTTCCATATTTATTAATGGGAGCAGCTCAGTGGGGAAGAGTTACATGTCAATAATTAAGCCACACACCAGCCAGCAGCGCACAGAGGAAGAGCAAAGGCTGCCCAGTCACTGTTTAACCGTTACCTCTCTCTGCCTGTGTCCTGACCCTTGGTTCCCTTTGCCCTTGCTGGCTTTGCCCCATCTCTGCTGCTGAGGTCAGCAGCCTGGCTTAGGCCTTGCAGGACCTTCGGTGCAGCTTCTTCAGAGCAACATCCAACTCCTCTCCTTCTAGGCCTCTCAGCTCTTCGTCCTGCCAAAGAGGAAACCTCATCTCAGAACTCCCTTTCCAGCACCAAGGCTCCCATTGTCCCCCAAAAACACACCACAGATTTGCACATGTGCACACACTTGTTTACAGATACACATTCATGCATATATACAAACATGCAGAGACACATGCATCCATTCATAGCTATAAACACACATATATATATATACATACTCACATATATATGTAATTATGCATATACAAGTAGCCATATACAGACTTATACACACATATGCTATAGAAACATGTAGACATATGCACACACATATGGATTCATTCATTGCCACATGTATGTACACATACATGCATGCTTTTAGGTATGCATAGACATACATCCACAGATACACACTTACACAGCTGACCCCAGATGTTGGCTTCTAGTGTTAAAAGCTGACAGTGACACCCTGGGCCTATGCACTCAGTTAGTGCTCAGTGCAGCTGGAAGGACAGGCACTGCTGTTGGCTTGGTCCCCCAGGAAACCCCTCCTGCTCCCTTAGATGTGCATCCAGGGGGTGGCATGTCTGTCTGGAGTCCTTGGCTGATTCACTGCACTACAAATCCCAAAGGGTTTGTTCTTCCACCCAGCTACTGTCTCCTCCAGCGAGAGTCTGCTGAGCATAAGTGAGGCTGCTTGTGCCCTAATAGTTTTTGTCTGGCCAAGGTTTAGTTTAGCGGAATTCTGAGCTGTCTCCAAGACCCACCTGTGCACTTGTAAAATGCAGCTTTAGCAAGATAAAACGCAGTCAGTTGCCCTCCGTGTCTGCTTGCCCTAAGGGATGTCTTACCTGGTCCTTCCTCCTCCACCTCCAGGCGATGTCTGACCGCCTGGCCAGGCTCCTGCACAGCCAGAACCCACGTATGCCTGAAGTCTCCTTGTCATTTTCTATCTGCTGATTCTAACTTGTGCCTCCAGAGTGGAGACCAGTGTCTCTTCCCCTTGTGTGGCTCCTGTCCCTAGTGCAGTGTCCTTGCAATAGGCCTGGCAGAAACAAAGATATTCTAAAGAGATACTTGTGCCTCTTAATCTGACTGTTGAAACAATGGGCTCCCCTAAAATAAGAATTTCCATGAGAATATCATATTGGGAGAAGAAAAGGGACCCAGACAGAGGGGAACTTGTCTGCCAGAAAAAGATTTCACCCACAGTTCTTTTTTTCTTTTCTTTTTTATTGAGCTCTACATTTTTCTCTGCTCCCCTCCCTGCCTCTCCCCT
>LOJH01006975.1:0-13951 GCA_001685095.1 Ellobius talpinus | reverse complement strand
CTCTCTCTCTCTCTCTCTCTCTCTCTCTCTCTCTCTCTCTCTCCTCTCTCCTTTCCTCTCTCTCTCCTCTCTCTCTCTCTCTCCTCTCTCTCTCTCCCCTCTCCTATCTCTCCTCTCTCTCTCTCTCTCTCAGTTCGTTGCCAGTGGGCCCTGCTTGTCCCCTCACTGTGAGCCCACAGCTTGCCAAGAAAGACCCCACCGCTCACTGGGGCAGCGCCTGCACATTCTGGACGAACTCGTCCATCCTTGTAAACCTGTGCATACTTCCTTTTGAGTTTCTATTTCTGAGCCCGGTGTCATATTGACACTGGCGTTTCAGGGCTTCTCAGATGGGCTCTCCACGTCGCCCTTGGTCACGCTCCTAGTTTAGGGGACCACATACACAGGCACAGCAGGGAGACAGCTGCATCCTTTCAGGTCCCTGGTTGGTTGTGAAACACACACACACATTCACACACACACTCACATTCCTCTAAGACTCCAAAGGAGGACGATTGGGTAGAAGTTTTGTCTCCCTGTGGCCTTGTGTCTGGAAGGCCTATCCACTTTGGACTCTGCTCCGAGGGCAGAGCTCAGATGACCTGTGGCGTGGCAGGCCACTTTGATGTGGGGCGGGAGGAGGGGGGGTGGGCTAAGGGATGTGATAAGGTGTAACTTAAGCTAAATGTATTCTATTTATAAAGCAAGAGACTCTATTTTTGTGAAAGGATCAGGTTTTTAATCTAGGGTAGGCAGTCATGGTGGCCCAGCATTCTGCTATGGATGAGATGCCACCATGCTTGTTGACTCTGGGGGCATAACACTGAGTACCCCTCTCCTCCCCTTGCCTTCCATCGTCAATGCACACAGCTGTGCAGAAATGGATTCTTCTTTCCTCAGCCCTCAGTGCTGTCCTTGGAAGTCTTGAAAGAGAGCTGGGGGTGAGGGGAGGTAGGAGGGAGGATGGGCAAGTGACTCCAGGAAACTGAGGTGGGGGAAGGGGTGCTTCAGAGGTAGGGTATAATGTTTCCACAGCTCCCCTCTGTTCCCACTCAGCTGTGTGGGGGTAGAGCTTGTGGGCTTGGGGAATACCAGTGCCTGGGGCTTACTGTGTCTGAAGTTATCAGGCAGCTGGAGTAGGCACAGAAGGGCCCCCCAAGATGCTCAGAACTCAGCCCTGGTGGTGTCTACTCCAGGCCAAGGTGGATCTTGCAGTCTTTGTTCCCTGGATGAAGGACCAGGGCTCTGGAAGATTGCCTCAGACCTGGGTCCTCCCTCTAGGACTCCAAGTTTGGGTTTTGAAGGGTAACCACCTACAGGGAGGAGTGGGGAGGGGTCTGAGCGAAGCCATACACTCTCTCTGGGAGGGGATTTTCCATTGCGTGAAGATTTCCAGGCTCAGTGTGGGCTCTGTGTGAGTCTTAGGTCAACCCCTTGCCTTTCCTGTTCCCTCCCACGCTCTCAGAGGAATGTGGTGAGCTCCCCACAAGGACCCCTTTATGCACATTGTAGCATCTACCTGGTTTTTAGTTCCTCCCTACCCCATGGTTGCTGTGTCTGTCAGCTGTGTCTGAAAATCACCGGGAGGGGTTTGTACTCACTAAAAGACTACTGACCCTACCAGAAAACCAACCTGTTTACTGTACTGTTGTAAATACCGTGCCCTTTATATCCTGTATATTGGCTTCTTTTAAATAAAATAAAAATGTCTTAGAACAGACCGTGTGTGCTTCTTTTTGTCATAGTGATTGTGGGAGGGGTCAGAAGACTAAAGCAAACACATTAGCCAATCAGTGATAAGATATTAACCCATCAGTGATAAGATGGGGGACTCCTGTTTGCATCTCACAGTGAGACCTTCCAGAAGGAGATAAGGCAGGACTTGACCAAAGAGCCCAGGCTAATTGGCACTGTCCGGTTTGAAGTTAAGGTCCCACCAGCTCCAAAGCCCCCATTTCACAAACCTCTCCCCGAGACCTTCCCCAAGAAGCACCTGCTGGGCTCTGGATTCGATACGGTCCACTGCTCCAGTGACTTTTATTTAGTGGCCACTTTCAAAAGTGACATCCCTCCGATGTGCGCATCTTTCCCAGGGATGAAGAGAAGCTGCTGCTTGCTCATATTTATGTCGTGCCCTTTTCTACTCAATGTTCTTGGCTCAGGTCTCCCAGGGTGTCTCCGATGGTGTAATTGAGCGGAAGGGAGAAGCCCAAGGTGGCGGGCAGGCGTTCAAGGTGGACACCTATCATCCTAGTCTGCAGCAGAGGAAGCAGGCCCAGAGAGGCTGGACTGGATAGTTTCTATGACAACTTGACACAAGCAGGAGGCCTCTGAAAGGAGAGAACCAAATCTGGGAAAACGCTTCCAAAAGATCAGCCTGTGGTTAAGCCTGCACGGCATTTTCTTAATTGATGGGGAAGGGCCCATCCCATTGTGGGCGGTGCCACCCCTGGGCTGGTGGGCTTGGATTCTTTGAGAAAGGAGGCCGAGCAAGCCAGTAAGCAGCACCCCTCCATGGACCTCTGCATCCATTCCTGCCTCCAGGATTATACCCTGACTTCCTTCAATGATGATCAGCAATGTGGAAGTGTAAGCCAATAAACCCTTTCTTCTTCAACTTGCTTTTGGTCATGGTGTTTCATCACAGCAATAGTAACCCTAACTAAGACAGAGGCTAATTTTCCCAGTGTGGTATCAAATTAGAACTGGATAGAAGTGACCTTCAGCAAATGCCCAAGTCACACTGCCACAGACATAGAAACACATTATTAAAGTAAGAAAACCCATACTGGTATCTTGGGAATATAGTGGTTTCCTCAGGCATTATCCTAAAAGGAAGCTTCAGAAGCAGTTTTTTTTTGGGGGGGGGCGGAGGTGGTGGTGGTTCAAGACAGGGTTTCTTTGTGTGGCTTTGGCTGACCTGGAACTAGTTCTGTAGATCAGGCTGGCCTTGAACACAGATCTGTCTGCCTCTGCCTCCCTAGTGCTGGGATTAAAGGCATGCTTCACCACCGCCTAGCTCAGAAGCAGTTTTAACATGTTCGAATATTCATCAAGTAACTTCTCATGCAGAAAACTGATATTTTTTTCCGGGGGACAGAGGGAGACAGAGGAAAATCTTTTTTTTGTGGGCAGAGGCTGAAAAAAAAAGGAGAAAGAAAAAGACGGAAGGAAAGAAAGAAAAAAATGCTAAACACAGGCCCGCTATGGTTTTATCTCATACTGATCCCAATCTGGAAGGAAGCAGGCCCTGGCAGCTGGCTTGGCCCTGTGCCAGGCTGGGAGGGCAGACCAGGCTCCATCCAGGGCGGTAGCCCCCGGGGTGGCGGCGGGGAGCTGGCCTTAGTGTGACCCCGAGGGCTCGTGCAGAATGATGATCCGCAGGTGGCCAGCCTTCTAGCAGACAAGGTTCTGGGACCCCTGCTGCACCTGTCGCGTGGACCTGGTCCCTCAGCCCCATCTACTACTGAGCACGTGCTCCAGTCAGGACCTGGCATTAGCTACTGCAACTCTCCAACCCGACCTAAGAAGTATGCAACTTGCGGGTCCCGCTGATTGGCCCGGAGGCTTCCATGTGTGACTGTGATTGGTCAATGAGGCTCACGCCCTCTTGCCTTGGGTCATACCATAAGAAGAGGAGGAGAGGAGAAAAGATCATCTGTTTTAGAGCATTTTTGCCAGGTTCTCTTGCCCCGCGGTTCACAGTGGCATTTGTGATGCTAATTAAGGCTGCTGTTTATTGACAGGAGGGGGTATCGGCAGAGGGACCCCAAGGCAGGTGGACCGGATGATACTGCTCCTCCCGCAGAGGTGGTGCGTTCCAGGTTTGACTAGTCCAACCTCGCAGGGAGGACTCAGAGCTTCCCACAGACGCACGGCATTTCCAGACTCCACTCGATGCTCTTCGTTCCAGTGCTGAGCCGAGCCATGCTTTCCCACGTCTGGAGGAGCGCAGGGTGAGTGAACCCTTTGCTACCAGAGCCCTGAGAACGGCGGGCGACTCCCTCCCTGCGGGTGCTCCGAGCTGCAATCACCCTCTCCCAAGTCCCCAAGACTCCCCTAAGCTGGAGGGTCGCGTCCTTTGGAGTCACTCTCCCTTGGAGACCCGGCGTCTTCCTGGGTCTTCTTAGATGGTCTCTTTTCCTTAGCCAAGTCCCCCTACTCCTGCGGTAGGGTGCGGTGCCCGGACAGTGTCACACGTCCCGTTTCTTCACTCCTCTTCCTCCGAACGCGGAATATTCCAAATTTGTTGACTCTCCCAGCCCTAGGACATTCCTCGGTTCACGTTCTGGAGCCTCCTGATAATCCCGGGGACTTCTCTACTCCACTCCCTTTGCAGTTCAATATTGGGCTTTTGTTTTTTCAGTGGGTGCCATAATGACTTTTATAACGTGTGATGCTGGGTTCTGAATGGTTTACGGCTTGAGATTTGAATAAATTCATTAAGATAAATTCTTGCCAGGCGGTGGTTGCACACACCTTTGATCCCAGCTCTCTGGAGACCTAGGCAGGTGAATCCCTGTGAGTTCAAGGCCTGTGTGGTCTACAAAGTGAGTTCCAGGACAACCAGGACTACACAGAGAAACCCTGTCTCAAGTGTTTGGTTAGCACTTGAAAGGCAGAGACAGGGTTCAAGGCCAGGGCTACTACACCTGTCTAAACTGCCACTTTTGTTCAGATTTCTCATAAGACGTAGATACAGTCATTACAACAATGAAGAACCTGACAATCTCCAGGACAGTGCTGCTCTTCAGATCCAATTGCACACTGCTTTTCAGCCGGAGCCTTAGCACCCTCACCAAGATCCTGGTCCAGTGGGACTCACAGCCAGTTGGGTGTGGGTGTTATTCCATCCATTCTGTCTGCCTTTTAGAATTACACAGCACCCACACCCCCACTTTAGTTGCTGTTTGCTGGCTCTGTGGCCTGCGACCCATTGCGTCTTCCTCCACTGAATTGTGATCTTTCTGAGTTAATCAGTGACCCTTTCCCTGCCCCCCCCTCCCTGCCATGGGATGTCATGGGCGAGTTCCAACTCTTCTGTATGTTCTGGTGGGGAGCTGTCAGGAAGAGAAGATGGACTGGAGTGTGTGTGCTTTTCTTTTCAGATTGAGACTCCAGTTCTTTACCTTCTTCTGGACTGAGACCACCCACTGCTTAGTGGTGAGAAAGGCATATAGACACAAAGACCCCCCTGATTGACTGTAGAAAGCAGTCCACATTATCAAACAGTTCTGAATTGCAGTATCATTTAGCAAGCTAACAAGTACGATGGATTCCACACTGAGCCTAGGAACTTGCTTAGTCCCTGTTTGCAACTGGGGAACTAACTTTCTGCCTGTTTGGTCAGGCAGATGTAACTGGAGTTGCAGTTTGGTCTAGATCCAGATCTCTGCTCTTCAGTGTGCCACCTCCTGAACCGCTCACTGGTGGGAAGAGGATTTTGCAACCAGTTCTCTGGGCTAGGGCTGCATGCTTTTTGTAGTGTGACTGGCCTGGCAGGATGCCCAGATAGGTTTCTTAACAACAGCAGCGTTCGTTAGTTCGTTCATTCATTCATTCATTCACCCACCTTTGGGGCAGGTACTTGGGGGCCGCTCTACCCTACAAATGCTTAGCCACACTTCCCACCATGCCTCTAGTGCCAATGGCTTCTTCAGTCATGACAATCTTCAGATGTCTTTTTGTTGTTACCGGTTGAGAGGCACAATCCTAGGACAGCTGTAGTTGTTTGGTTCCTCATTCTTTTTGTTTGTTTGTTTTTTGTTTTTTCAAGACATAATTTCTCTGTGTAACAGCCCTGGCTATCCTGGACTCACTCGCAGAGATCCGCCTGTCTCTGTCTCCTAAGGACTGGGATTAAAGATGTGCGCGACCACACCCCGTCTTCTCTTTTTCTTGTTTTTCTTTGTTTTGTTTTTTGTTATTTTGTGCTCTTAATGGATTATGGACTCACATCCGATCCCTGCTTCCATTCCCAAGGTTATGTGAATAAAAATATTTTAAAATATGAAGAGATATGAAATCAGAAAGACCAGTGGTCCTACACATTGTGGGTAAAAGCCATATAACTTAGCCTTCTCTTTCATAGGCCTATCATCGCTTACTGGATGTCCCCAGGACATGGAGCTGTGACTGACACCTGTTAATTAATCCCTGGGCAAACATTGAGTAAATGAATGAACTTCTCAGTGAGCCCCTTCCTTGCTAGCAGACATTTCATCATCTCACCATGTGGCCTTGGAGGAGGGGTGGTGACAGTGGCTTTCATTTGTCTTTTATTTCTTTTCTTTCTTTTCTTCGAGGTGGTCTCTCGAGTAGCCCAGGCTGGCCTTGAAGTTGCTATGTAGCTGAGGGTGACAATGAACTTCTGATCTGAGGCGCTGGAACCGCAAGTGTGCACCACCATGCTGAGGTTACACAGTGCTGAGGACAGAACCCTGGGCTTTTGGTTTGTTGAGTTTTTGTGTAAGGGCTGGGAATGCAGTCCTGTGTTGAGTGCTTGCCTAGGACCTGAGCCCCATCCCCAGCAATACATTGTGCACACATGTGCACATTCACAAATGCAAATAAATTCACATAGAGATATGTACCTTGCATGTTTCTAAGGATCTGTGCAGAGATGTATCACTAAGAACATGGATGAGAAAGCGAACACAGAAAGGGGCAGAGGTCAAGGTCAAGGCGGAAAGGAAACAGGCTGCTGGGAAGCCTGATGTTCATTAGCTTGAGACCCTTAACAAGTTCCCCTTCATTTCCACTGACCTCGGTTGTTTAATCTGTGAAATGAGAACAAACATCTATTATAGGCTGCCAAGAGGCTGAGGAAGACAATCTATGTAAAAGATGAATCTGGGAGAGAGGAGGGGCCTGGGAAAGTGACTCAGAAGAGTACCTGCCTAGCCTGCACTGAGAACTAGCCAGGTATATTGTTGGCTTATAATGAACGTCCATTTCTGTCCCTTACTTGCCTTTGTACCAGATCCTTCGGTGAGTCTTCCTGTGCCCTGCCATTGTTACAGTGTATTCTTGGCTCATCTATGTGCTTCTTTTTTGTCGTGCATGGGCACTGGCTATGTTGTTGGGTGCTGGCCTTTTTCATTGTTCCTAAGCCCATTGCAGAATCCCATTCCCTACCTCGCCTGCCATATTGTTCCATAACATATCTTCCCTTTTGTCTAATTAAAAAGGAAGGTTTCAACTTTAACATAGTAAAATTATGTACAACAAAACAGTTACCAAGAATTACACAGTTACAATATCCAGTCCATTCGTATTTAACAAAATAGAGAAAATAAATACTCTCTGTACTACAGCCTGCATGAGAGACTGCAGGACTAGGGAATTGTGTTTGACTCCAGTTTTGTGTGTTTGGAACCTTTTATTAAGCTTCTTTTTTCTTTCTTTTTTTTTTACATTTAAATGGACAGACATGGCTCCACATTGGGTGTCATTTGTAGGTGGGGTTTTTGGTCAGCTCTATCCCGCCAGCTGGCTCCCAAATAAGCACACAGAGATGTATGGTCAGCCTTAGCCTAGGCTCATTAGTAACTAGCTCTTACAACATAAATTTATATATATATATATATATATATATATATATATAGTCTATTCTATACCATGTGGTGGTACCTTTTCTCAGCACAGCTTGTTCATCTGCTTCCTCTGTGTCTGGCTGACGGCCCTTTTTTCTTCTTCCCAGCATCCCCCCTCCCCCTGCAAGTCCCGCCTGACCTCTACCTGCTAGGGCTAGTTGTTGGCCACTTAGCCCTTTATTAAACCAATGAGAGCAACAGATATCCACAGCATGCAAACAGATTGTTCCATAGCAGAGGACTAGATGGCATCTGAGGTCCTCGCCATGCTTCTGACATTGTTCTGGTCGGCTGGCACTGGCACCTGGCAACAGTGTGTGCCTGGCACACAGTAGGTGTTGCACTGTTGCTGTCCGAATGGCTGGGAACAGAGTGCAGCTTGGGCCCTCGCCCCACTGCTAAGCAGCTCTGTGGGTTGGCTTCTCTGTTGTCATGGGGACAATAGCAGGAGCTGACTCACAGGGCTGTCTTTTCTTTGGAGATTTTTTTTTCTCCTGTGCAGTATAGGAACTTTGTGCCTGTAACACAAGTGCTTTACCATGGGGCTGAATGTCCAGCCATTTTTTTAACTGTTATTTTGAGGCAGAATCTTGCTAAATTGCATAGGCTGGCTTTGAACTTGGCAATCGTCCTGCCCCAGCCTCGGAGTAACTGGGATTATAGTTAACTTCATCACTAGGTTCGTCTTGGGAGTTGAATGAGTTCATGGATGCTGAGTAGTTTGACCCATCTCTCAGCCACAGTGGGCTGCCTTGGGTGGTCAGCCCTGACAGAAATACCAAAGATAGCAGGGCAACACTTGATCCCAGCGCTTAGGAAGCAGAGGCAGGCGGATCTTTGTGAGGTCAAGGCCAGCCTGGTATACACAGTACCTGCAGCTGTGCTAGTGACTGTCTAACCAAGGAGGTCTCCTCTAGATGGGAAGTGAGTGATTCTGTTATAATGTGTGTGGTCAGGGGATTGACCTGTCCTGTCACCCAGGCTGGGTCACTGAGATGTTCTTTGACCAGAGATTATCTTTCTTAAGTAAAAAGAACCATAAATTAAGCTGGGCATGGTGGCACAGGCCTTTAATCCAGCTCTCGGGAGACAGAGGCAGGTAGATCTCTGAGTTCAAGGCCAGTCTGGTCTACAGAGCAAGTTCTAGGACAAAAAGAGCCATAAGTATGTTCCATTACGGATGAGCTGTGATCATGAGCTGCAAAGGAGTAATCCGGTTTACTCCTCCATAAAAAGAGGCCACAGTGCAACCTGCTGCCTTGGGAGGGTGGATAAGTGAGATGGTACCTGGGTTAGCTTTGTCAACTTGACACAACCTGAGAACACCTGGGAAGAGTCTTAGTGAGAGATTGGCTACCTTTGGTTGACGGGGGGGTGGTGTTTTAATTAAGTTAATTGTGAAAAGAGCCAGCCCGGTGTGGGTGGCACCATTCCCTAGGCAGGAGCTCCTGAGCTGAGCATGTGGCACGGAGCATATATGTATTCTCTCTGCTCTTGACTGTGAATGTTATGTCTCAAGCACCTGCCTCTGACTTCCCCACAGAGGCAGACCTGGACTGTGAGCCAGCATAAACCCTTTTCCCCCCAAGCTGCTTTTCGTCAGAGTGTTTTATCGTAGCAACAGAAACGACATGAGGACGGTGCCTGCACCTCACTTGGCTCTGTGCTCAGTGCCCTAAGAGCTCAGGAGATGATCTGTATAGTCTTCCAGGGCATCAAGTAAAGTGCTCACATAACCTGCCCCTCCCTGAGCCCTGTACTTTCTCCTCCCCAGAAGCCTCCACTGCTACCCTGATTACACTAATTGCCTGATAAGGGGATTTGCCTTATCAGGCCCCAGATTACAGCTGGAAAACAGGAGGCCAAAGGAAGCAAGACAGCTCCTTTTGCTTTCTTCTTGACCTGGTATTTAGCTGGCAGGAGAGTACGGGCCAAGTTCAGATCCAGAGGTCTGGTACTTTCCAAGTTTTCTCTGGTGGTGTTTATTATGTGCTGGAATGGGCACAGGCTGCTCCGAGGAGCTGGATGCTTTCTCAAGAGCAAGATGCTCAGGCTTCGTTGGGAACCCCTTGCTTGGCTTGGAGATAATGGGAAAGAAACCACCTTCAGACTGAGGGTTCACCTGTGAGGGGCATCCAAGCATGGTGGAGATCTGAGGAAAGGGTGGGGGAGCTGGGGGGTCCTGCAAGGGATGTGGTGGTGGGGAGTGAACCTGAGGACTCCTGAGGATCCAGAATCTTCCTTTTAGAGTAGTTTTAGGTGAGTCTCCCTTGATCCAGTTTTCATGTTAAGAGCTGGGTCTTGGGGCCGCAGCTGGCTTAATGGGTAACGCTTGCTGCCAAGGCTGACAACCTGCATTTGGTTCTCTGGACCCACCTGGTCTAAGGAGACAACTGACTCTTACAAGTCGTTTTCTGATCGTCACTTGTGGGCTGTGACACATTGGAAAGAAAGAAAGAAAATATAATACTCACTGTGCTGTGAAGACCGTCATGGACCTCACTCCCTCATCCAGTAGTGGTCCCATATAATTCTCACGGAGGGCTGGGAGTTCATGGCAGAGCCCGAGCATCTGCTCTTTGGGCCTAACATGTATGAAGCTCTGCATTCCATCCCCAACGCTGCATAAACCCAGTATGGAGAATCATTCATGTAATCCCAGCCTGTAATCCCTTGAACCTTTAGGAGGTTCAAGGTCATCCCCCCCAGGGTTTCCCTGTGGCTTTGAATCCTGTCCTGGCACTAGCTCTCGTAGACCAGGCTGGCCTCAAACTCACAGAGATCCGCCTACCTCTGCCTCCTGAGTTCTGGGATTAAAGGCGTGTGCCGCCACCACCAGCTTCAAAGTCATCCTTTACGTAGCGAGTTTAGAACTGGTCTGGGCTACACAGTGAGACCCTGTGTATGAAATACAATAAGCTTGCTGTCTGCAAAACAGTGCGCCATATTGCAGCCTGGCAGTGTTGTGCATGTCCTGTATACAGCATCGTCCGGTTGACAAAGGCCCCCTCTTGAGTGGCTTCCATCTGTGAGGTTTCTGAATTGATGATCTATGGTGCATCCTCAATGACTAAGGTGCTTAGGTGTGTGTTTCTCAGAGCATGTCCCCGGTGCTGGTGTGACGGGGCTGCATAGCTGCATAGCTTTGCTTATGGCGCGAGCAGCCTGGAGATGGAGGAGGAGATGCCACTGATGAATCAGCTCTGCATTGAGCTGGTGGCACTTTGAACCTTGGACAGGGTAGAGCCTGTGCCCTCCACCTCCCCATCCCCTCCCCTAAAGAGTGCTGAGTGTGCTGGCCCAGGCTCTTCCTGGAAATCCTGACATCTCCTGCTTCTAGGGTGAAGGGGAGCATGTGCTCTGAAGCTTGGACTGGGAAGAATCTCTTGCTGGCTTAGGTCCTGGCTGCAGGTCCCGGGGCCTGTGTTTTCCCAGGTTGCTAGGAAAACCCAAGTTGGGTACAACCCCTACCCTGTACTTCCCCTTCACAGAGGGAGGATTGAGAGCGGGATCAAATCTGCATCCAGAACCAGGCACCTTTGAGTCCTGGAAGTGTGTGGAGAATAAACAGCTGGGTGGGTGGATTAACTCTGTATTGATGCTGTGGGGTAAGTGTGCTAACTGCATGCATGAATGAATGAATGAATGAAATCATCCTGCCTAGAAGGTCCTTGGGGAGTCCTAGAGCAGTGGTTCTCAACCTGTGGGTTGAAACCCCTTTTGACAAACCTCTATTTCAAAAAAAATTACATTATGATTCATAACAGTAGCAACATTGCAGTTACAAAGCAGCAATGAAAATATTTTTATGGTTGGGGGTCACCACAACATGAGGAACTGTATTACAAGGTTGTGACATTAGGAAGGTTGAGAACCTTTGTCGTAGAGGCCCTGAGTCTTGTGGACTGATCCAGCTCCATCTTCATCCAAGCTCATGGAGGGGTGCCTGTCAAACCGGGATAGACCACGAGACTAAGGGGGGAAGATTGCCTGTTGGAAGAGACGCCTGTTATTTTTGGCACTGCTTGACTCAGGTTCAACTTGATCTTTGAACTAGTCTCTCCTGGACCTGGAGACTTTCCAGGGCCAGAGAAAGTCCCTGTGAGCCTGAGGTCACAGTGGGCCACTGCCCCGGGAAAGGTGGAGAGAGGTCTGTGGGGTTTCTGTTTCTGGCATCACGTTTCGGGGGTGGCATGGAGGAGAGGCTTGGTGTGGGTGGTGGGTGTACACGCTGACATTCTCCTACCTGAATGTGGTCCTGGTGTGGGGGGCCATTGGAAACTCCTGGACCATGGTAAGTCTGTCCAGAGCCGGTGGGTGAGGAATGACTGGCCTGTTCACACACTGCTGGAGGTGAGCTTGATTCTGGTTCCTCTGCTGAGACAGTAGATGAATGTTGCTGACCAAGAGGGATCTTGGCAGACAGGAATGTTGGCTTTGGTTTATCTGTTTCCAGAAATGGCAGTGTCCAACCTGGTGAGTGGTAGGGTGAGGCCTGGAGCCCTGCTGGACTCAGTCCATGTCTAGCTAAGGAACCATGGGCAAGGTTTTTACCATTCCACAGCCAGTCCCTAGAAATGTCTGCCTCTGCTCTCCCTGTTTCTGGGACTGCAGGAGGAGGAAACTTGGTGGATTTCTCAACTTTGCCTTCTTTTAGCTGTCCGGTCTCCAAAGTAACCCTAGGAGACAGGCCTCACTGTCCTTTACTGGAACATGAGGCTAATGGGAGGCAGGATTGGGTAGCCTTGGGGGCTGCAGCTGTCTTATCCTACCTACGCTTTCTTGGCTAGACAAGGGTGGGAGGAAGGAGGGTGACTTGGCCTGTGGGTGTGACTGTGGGGAGAATTGTCACTCTCCCCACCTCCAGCTAGATGCTTACCCTCCCTCCTCTTCAAGATCTTGCCAGTGAGCCAGTGAATGTCTCTCTTCCTCAACTTCAACCCTATAGGCCTCTCCTTGCCTGTATTTATCCCTCCTTTCTGCTCTTCCTTCCCTCTGGAATGTGGCCTAGGGGCACACCCACCCCACAGGGGTTTGTTTTCTCCCTCCAGGTGACCTCTGGGCCCTCACATTCCTTCCCATGATAAAAGAAACTCATGACCCCACTCCCTCAGCCTGGCCACTCTGTCCTGCTGAGCATGGTTGTGCCAATGGAGGCCCAGCCTACAGCATCGCTCTGACCCAGATAGATGAAGCCTAGACAGCTCCCATTTTGTCTGAGCACAGTCCAGGCCACTGCACACCCACAGAGCAGCATTTGCAGAGGGGTGGCTTTTCTCCCAACTCTAGCATCCCTCTTGTTTCTCAGCAACACCAACCCAGGACACTCCCCAGCTTTCTGTGCTGTTCCCCCAGATCACCCAGCTAGTTATGGGCTGCCTGAGATGCAGCAGGGTTTGGAGAGAAATGGAAGAGGGAGGGAGCTGGGGGTGGAACTTCCTCCTGAACATTCCTTATAAACTTTCCTTATAAAAATGCCTGGATGGTTTATTCTGTCAGGGGCAGCTGTTTGAGCAGCTGGTGAGGCCTGGCCAGGGGCCCTGTGCTCTGTGAATGTTGCTAATGTTAAGATGTCCTCTGAGCTGTCCTCATTTACAGAAGAAACTGATGGCTGAGGGGACATCTCATGTCAGGGAAGTGGAAGAGCTGGGCCTTTAGCTCTGGAATGATGGACCCTGAGTGCTGGTTCTGATCCTCTCCATCTTCCCTTCTTTGCACCCCCAGACAAGGAAGAAGGTGGAGGTCAATGATCAGCTAGGTTGTGGGAACCTGACGCTGGTTCCCCAGACCAGGGTTGCTGTGCCCAACACTCAGCCAGTCATCCAAGTTCATGGTCCATGTCTGATGTTCTTGCTTACCTGAATGCTGGCTCTCTGCTGAAGACATCTCCATGGCTCACACCGAGAGACTCAGCTCTCACAGGCTTGCCTGTTCCGTGTCAGAAAAAGCCTGATTCTGTGGGGTGATTTTTAGAAAAGAAGGGACAGTGGCCTCCAACCTATACAAAATTGACTTCAAGTAACCATGTGGGTTTGGTGACTTATTCTCATTCAATAGCTGTAGAAACACTCAGAGCAGGCAAGTCATGTGATGGAAGACACACAGTGGTAGAGTTATGACTTGCCACGGACCGAGGGAGAACGGGGGTGAAAGACCGGAGAACTCAGGATTCGGCTAATGACAGACAGACACCCACACAAAAGTGTTTTTTGATCTGCTGTATTTTTTCTGAATTCATGTTTTCATTACATAGTATTCAAACAAAGAACAACTCAGAAAGTCATAACATTGGTTGGCACAGTATGAAAGCTTCTTTTAGTCACACCAGCAATATTACAAAAAGCATATTAACAGGGACAGGTGTTTGTCCTTGGGAA
>LOJH01006974.1:0-31660 GCA_001685095.1 Ellobius talpinus | reverse complement strand
TGCGGGAGCCAGGTGGGACGAAAGCAGGCCTGCTCCCCTATCACTACGTCTACACCTGGGTACTATGATGTGACCCTCAGTGAAGCTGTGCTCAGGAACCGGAGCTCACTATGGAAATGACCCAGGTCCTGGGACATGCTTTCGTCCAGTGGGAAACATAAGCAAGAATAAAGGTGGTTGCTGCTGCTCGTGGAGCTCATTTTCCAGAATAAGACATCCTTTCTGAGACTCCCAAGAGCCAGAATCTTTGAATCACCCTGAGAAGACAGTTGTAGGTACCACAGTACAAGATGTGGAAACACCCATGGGCCTCCTTCAAGTCTTGATCCTCAAAGTGGTCTGGCATAAAGTGTTCTGTGTAAATAAATCAGATTTACCAGCATTCTCTGGGGCAGAACCCTCATCTCCCAGAATGCCTCATCTGGCATTCCCTGGGGACAGCTATACTACAGCTTCATGGGGTGACTCTAAGGTGGGTATGCCCTTAGGGAGAGGAAGGACAAGGGCTCTGGTGAGGGATTATGATGAGGTTTTTATTTCCACTACACCAGCCTGGCCAAGCTGATGAGTGATCCATCGCTGACTTGCCTTCTGCCTCTAATGGACCAGAGACCATTAACACCATCGATCTCCAGACAGGATGCAGACTGAGCCCCTTCCTGGATGGCTTACGAGAAGGGCACTGAGACAGGAATATAGACAGACAGACTCCTAGAGAAGAGTCAGGCTAAGAGCCCTCCGAGACTAACTTTTCACTGGGCAGAGACCCAGAAACTGAGGAAGGAATGAACTCGGGAAAGGGGTTGAGGTTGACAATTTGCTATCAGGCAGCCTCTGTGGAAAAACAGCCCAGAGGTGCAGGAGATCAAGGCTTGTTTGAATTGGGGCTAACAGAAAAGCATTTATTCAGTCAGATGCATTGACACACATGTACAATCTTAGCACTCCAGAAGTGGGGCAGGTGTACCAAAGTTTGAGAAGAGCCTCACCCCTGCCCTTGGTGCTCAAGTCCTGGATTACCCTCTCTCTTCTGTTTTGACTCTGACAGGTTTTGTTTCCTCAGATCCTTTAGCACATATGCAGTTCAAGGTAGAATTAATTGCTGTCTGCCTTGGACCTTAACCTGCTTTATCCTTTAGGATCTGACTCTCCCCATGGGATGCGCAGGAACTAAATGCACAGTAGATTCTTTGGTGGTTTAAATTGCAGGTTCAGAACATATGGTAAAGCTGTGCACACAGTCAAATTGCCCTTTATAGTCCCTTTAATCACCCCCAAATTACTTAAATGATGCCATTTAGTGAGCCAATCAGCATGACTAGATGTGTTTGTTTCTGAGTTGAGCGTCAGATGCAAAGACTGGCCTGCACTTAAGGGGGCCATGACTATGCAAAATATGAGTTTTATCAGCATCATCCTGTTTGGATGGCAAGGTGTTTGCAACGTGGGTACCCTCCAGGGCTCTGTCCTGCTCACTTCCAGGTACAAAGCACACAAGATGAGTGATGGACATATGACCTCATGTTTTCACTCTTCCAATTACAAATCATTCTATTTGGGGCCATGTATGTGATTCCACTTGGAGCCACAAGCAGCCTTACAGCTAGTTTTCATGCTGGACCAGAATCAGTCTTGACGTAGCTCTCCCTAGCTTGCCCGGGAATTTGGATTTTGGACATTCTACAATCTATAGTCTGTGCGCCATTGGCTTTTGAAGCTTGCTTGTGAATGGTGGACTCTGGGGCTCAGATTACGGATGTGCCTGCCATGTCCTGACTGTGTGTGTTACCTGCTTCCACCTTAGGTGCTGGAGAGCAAGACTAGGCCCTGGGGAGCTCGCGTTCTGGAATCTGCTTCCTAGTCTGGTCTTGACTATGATAGCCCGTGTGAGAGAGTAACTTCTAAATGTAACTTCTGGAGTGTTTTTAGAAATTTAGATTTTTCATGTATGAACCTAAAGGCCATCTCTCTTCTCGAGGTGACTCATTTCGAGACTCTGACAAACGTGTCACTGGTTTGAATTGCCCTTTTCCTTGACTTACCGAAAGTATGTTCACCAGTTAAACACTGTGCTCGACATCCCAGGGAAGAAGAGTGTTTTTTGGGTCACACACCTCTGCCATTTTCTTAAGTTTCCCAGCTAAGGTAACTTAGAAGAGATTTCCCATCCCTATCCTTACGGCAGTTAGCCAAACCAAACAAAAAATGAGCCACGGCATTTTCCTCACTGAGAGATTAAAATTTTTTCCTGGTTCTATGATACACATACTGTCCACTTAAAGAGCTAGTAGGAAGGCCAAAAACCACAGATGAATACAAGAGATTCTCATTCGCTGAGGCTTCAGTCAGGACACCACCCTCCCTCTCCAGCATCCTCCTGATGGTGTATTTGAATATCTTTAGGGTATCATTTGTGGAACACTGGGCAGTGATGTCATGTTAAATACTTTCCCTATACGTTGGAGTATGGCTTCTCTGCTCTATCCCTGGAGGATAGGCATTAAAATCACCCATTTGCGGCAATAGAATCAAAGATGCCAACAGTTTAAGCCAGTATCCCAGGTCACAAAGCCGATGAGTAATGTACTAGTTAACTCCCTGAATCAGAAGTCTAAGAACATAGGACTAAAATCCATTCATTTCTGGATTGAGCTTTCTGGCTACATCATCCTGACATCGTAGCAGGATCACCGGAAAGAGGAAGAGATTACACAACAGAACAGGAAACAAGAGGTTCGCGGGAGGTGCCAGGTTTGTTCAGAGCAACTCGCTTTCAACAGCTAACTGGGTTCCCACAAAAGTTATATTCATTCCTTCCCAGTTCAGTGTCCCTATGACCAAAGCATCCTCTGCTGCACCCCTTAAAGTTTCTACCAAGTCAGTATCTGCACAGTGTGAACCTTTGGGGGACATATTCAAACACCATACAAAAGCAGGCAGCAAGCCAAGTCCTCCTTAGTTCCAAGACTCTCATATTCTTAACAAACTTCTTCTAAACAAGTGTCCGGCAAAATTTTCATGTGACTCTTGCTTTTGCGCGTTCAGCACTGTTTGTCCCCCAACACTCTAACTCAGGAAGGCTCTGGCCACTGCACTATCCTCTTTTTTGTCCTCCACTTGGGTTGATCCTAAACCATCATTTATTCCTTAATTTGCCTTGGAACCATCCCAGCAGGCTTGGCTCTGCCCTGTGTAATTCATAAGGCAAAATAGCCACAGTGTTAATAGGAGATAATAATTCCCTATGTCTTCCCTTATATTAGATGCTTGTTCCTTAATGAACCCAGAGGACCAGCTATAGGAATCTGAAGTCATGTAGCCGTCCTGGGAGGTGGTACTGGTTGCACTGCGTTCCCACGAGTCATGCGTTGAGTGAGGTTTTAACCTCTAGTACTTCAGAATGAGACTACAAGTGTATTGCAAGTGGCAGTTAAATTAAACGAGAGTCGTTGATATAAACCAGAGTTCAGTATGACGGGCACAGAGGAACGGGGGCATGGAGGACACAGGAAGGAAGTGGCCAGCAGCAGCAGAGGGAACCTTAATCTTGACTTCTAGCTTGCAGAACTGAAAAATCCATCATGTCTTTGATTCTTGGTTCCGGCAGTCCTAGCACACCAGTGCAATAGGCCCTGTCAACTTCGCAAATAATAAGCCATCCACAGTCAATGCAGGTGAGGAGGGCAGCAAGGCCAGACAGAGTCCTTGACTGAGGCTGGGGGGGAGGGGGGGAGACTACCTCCTGCCTGGCTCCTCTCCTAAGTGCTTTGTGGTCAGTGCTCTAAGCACTGTGATGAGATATATGAGATCACCTTTAAGGAGCCAGCCGCAAAGGCTGGGCATCAGAGCACAAAACCGCCAGAGCCAGGTGCATAAACCTGAGTCCCGCCATCTACGATTCAGCCACAGGCTATCCATCACCCTCTCTGGGCTATAGCTTTGCACAGCAATAATAATGAGGCCATTTCCTGGGCAGTTTTGAAGGAGCACTTGGAAAATGACATTTCAAAGAGGCAAAGTGAGCTGAGCAGGAGGGGAGTGTGCAAAGTTCACAACTCTGAGGCCAACCTGCCTCCAAAGAAAAGAAAGAGAGGTGGTGGGGGCCGAGAACTGCGCATGCGACCTGGCACTGACTGGCTTCCTATTTCTTCCCTGAAGAAGGTAAGAATTCATTACAGGTGGTGGTGCCTGGTCACAAACCTGCTCACACACCTGGTATTGGGAGGCTCAGTTACATTAAATAAATTACCTTTTCTGAGTAATTTAGCATTTCCCAGCTATGGGCCTCCTTCTGTTCCTGCCTCTAATGATGCAGCCCCTTCCACAAGGCCATATCCTTTCTTTTTCTTTTTTGTACATGTTTATCACTGGTGCTTGGCTGTACATACTCTGCCAAATTCCTTCCTCCAGCTCCATGTTCTATTTGGGGGGACTATCTTCTCATGTTCCTCGGTGGACTTGATTCAAACTGCTCTATGCTGTGACAGTGTGCTATGGGAGTGTGACAGGGCAAGACCATCAGGGTCGACAATTTCACAAATCTGGAATGTGGCAACGTGGGAATACACCCTCCACCTCATAATTCCAGCCTGAGGGAACAGTGTTGTATGATATTTTGATCACATTTTGATAAGGCCACATCCTTTCCAACAAGGCCAAACCTCCTCCCACATGCCACATCTCCTCCCACAAAGCCACACCCCTTCCAACAAGGCCACACCTCCTCCCACAAGGCTATACTCCCTCCTGCAAGACCACACCCTTCAAACAAAGCCCCACCTCTCCCACAAGACCACACACACTCCAACAAGGCTACACTTCCTAATCCTCCCTTAACAATCCACCAGCTGGGAATCAAACAGTTAAATCCATGAGCCAATGAGGGCCATTCTCGTTCGGTCCACTGCACAGCCCAAGCTGCCCTTGAATTAAGGTGTGGTGGTTTGAATGAGAATGTCCCATACAGACTCACATGTTTGAATTCTTGGTCCCCAGTTGGCAGAACTGTTTGGCAAGGATTAGGAGATGTGAACTTGTTGGAGGAGGTGTGCCACTGGGGGTTCCTGATGGAAGCTCTCAGCTACCTCTGCAGGGCCAAGCTCGCCTGCCCGCTGCCATGCTCCCTGCTGTGGTGGTCATGGACTCCGCCCTCTGAAGTGCTATGCCCCAACAGCTCTTCCTTCTTTAAGTAGCCTTGGCTTGTGTCTTTTCACAGCAGCAGAAAAGTAGCTCAGACATCGGGGGAGTTCCCAGCCTGTCTGACTGCCTGTCAGTGAATTCTGCAGCCCCTGGTAGCACAGAAACTCTGTCGAGTGCCAGCATCAACAAGAGAATGCATTCTGTATGAACTTCACATACGGAAAGCTTCAAGAGACAAAACCAGCTGTTAGTGGTAGAAGACAGAACGGTTGCTTTCTACTAAGGAGGTGAGCTGGTTGGGAAAAGACAGTGGAGTGTGCTAAAGGGTTGGCAGTGGTTTTTATCATGATTGGGTAGTGGTTGCCTGGGTGCAAAATTAATAGTGCATGAAAATCTATCAGCTGGGCTTGGTGACCCACACCTTTAATCCTAGCGCTTGGGAGGCAGGGGCAGGCTGATCTCTAAGTTTAAGGCTGGCCTGGGCTACACAGTTCCAGGGCAGTCAGGGCTGCACTGAGAAATCTGATTTCAAACAAACCATCAAGGCTTTATGCATTTTGCTGGTCTTGTTGACACAAGCCTGTAATCCCAGTAACCTGGGAGACTGAGGCCAGCAAATCACAGACTGGATGGTAGGCTGAGCTACATAATGAGTTCAAGGCCAGCCTGGGCAGCTCAGGAAGCTCTTGTCTCAAAATGAGAAGTAAAAAGAAGGTTGTTCAGTGGCGGCGTGCACTGGGCACACATGAAGGCCCTAGGTTCAACACTCAGTATAAAAACTACATGGACCATACAACTCAGCAGCTATGTAACTTACTGATTTTTTTTAAAATTTTTATTTTACGTACATTGGTGTTTTGCCTGCGGGTATGTCTGTATGAAGGCATCAGATACCCTGGAACAGGAGTTACAGACATCTGTGAGTTGCTATGTGGGTGCTGGGAATTGAACCCAGGTCCTCTGGAAGAACAGCCAATGCTCTTAACCACTCCAGCCCATAACTTACTGATTTTAATTACACACTCAAAACTAGCTAGCATGCACACACACACACACACACACCACTGCTATGTATACTTGTTTCTCTGTGTCCGTGGGTTCAGCACCCCAACATTTACCTAATTACAGACCATAAATATTCAGGAAAAATGCATCTGTACTGGATGTTGCAGATTTTCTCCTTGTTAATTTGTCCCCAACTGTCCACATAGCATTTACAATGTAATAAGTATTACAAGTAATTCAGACATGGGTTAAAGCATCTAAGTATGCATGTAGGCCGTGTGCGAATACAACACTGTTTTATAGAAAGGACTTGGTCCTTCATGGATTCTGGAATCTACAGAAAGGCTATGGAACAGATCCCCTACAGATTCTGAGAAGCAACTGACAAACCATGGTGAGAGGTGTCTGCAGGTGTCTGTGTGCCATGAGCCAAACCAAAGCCTGCCCTAGGGGAGTAGAGACAGAAAAACAGTACAGGCAAACAAAACGAAACCATTGACCCTAAGTCATTGTGGTGGCCAATACTGGCTACCAGTTTGACTACAACCGTCTTAACTAAAACCTAAGCGGATGCCCATCTCTGAGGGATTTTTTTTTATTGCATCGTCTGAGTTCAGAAGACCCACCCTAAATCTGAGCTACACCTTCTGATGGCAGCCCACATCAAAGGACACGAAGAAGGAAGCTTTCGCTCTTTGCCTGCTTGCTCTCACTCTTGCTGGCAAGCTCATCTATCTTACTGCTGCATTCATTTGCTGGTATGAGAGCCTGCTTCTTCAGGATTCCCATGTAGACTAACGACCAGATAAGACACCCAGCCTCGTGGACTGAACAACTAGCACATTTTTGGCCTTTCTGTCAGGAGACAACCATTGCTGGATTAGCTGGACCACAGCCTGTAAGCCACTCTAATAAACCCCATATACATATGCATATACACATACACACATACATACATATACATATAGAAAAATAGAAAGAGAAGAGAGAGACTCATTCTATCAGTTCTGTTCCTCTAAAGAACCCTAATGCAGTCATAGTCTAAGACAGATAGCGACAAAGTCTTTAAAGAGCCAGGTACAATGACTTTAAAGTTCAAGAGAAAGGCTGGTGTAGCAGCTCTCACCTGTAACCCCAGCTCTCAGGAGGATCCCGAATTCACAGCAAGCATGATCTCCACTGACTCTATCTCAAAACAAAAGGCTGAGGAAGGAAGATGATGGTGGGAAGAAATAGGATTCATAGAAGAAGCAGGTTAGAGCTCAAATCTGGAAGGCTTGAGCCAAGCACATTCCAGGTAGAAGAAACCACAGGACAAAAGGTGGCTGAGTGGCAATGTGGCTGGGAAGCAGCAGATGTCTCAGTGTGGCTGGGCTACAGAGGATGACAAGGAAGAAAAGCATAGGGGGAAGCGAGGAAGTAGGAAGAACCAGTGTGTGCCCAACCGTGTGGGCTTTACTAGGAAGCAGCTGAGGGACATTGAAGAGGTGAGAGCCTCACCTTCTTGGGGGAGCCTGCTCTTTGCTTTCAGATAGGTTTCACACGGATCTCCAACTGGCTTCAAAGTATTGCTTCTACCTCCTGAGTGCTGGGATCACAGGAATGTACCACCAAGCCCAGCTAGTCTTGTTTTTATTTTTATTGGGGGGAAGAGGCTGGTTTTCACAGCTGTCTCCTGGCACCTAAAGAGTGACCCAAAGAAGACCCTTGTCATCACCTGGGAACTAGTCAGAGAGGTGGAGAACCCAGTGGATCAGCTTTAATGGAGTCAGACCCTGCATTTAACAACGTCCTGGGTGGTTCTTATGCACAACAAAGCTCTGAACAACACCAGCCCAAAGACCAAGAGGATGATGGTCTTGTGTATGGACAGGACTTCTGAATCAGTCGTTGGCAATAACACCCCCAAGCAACTCAGATAGCAAATGTGGATAATGGATCTTCATGATGCTGTCAGACCTGCCTGGAAAAGCAGGCCATCCCAGAAGGAAGCCGTAAAAGGAAGAAAAAGATAAAGAAAGAATCAAAGGAACTCTCAGTGCCTAAACATTTCCACCTCACGTTAGCGTCTCACACAGAAGGCCTCTGCGGGTTAGTAATGGTAGAATCGATTCTCCTTGTGCTACAGGGAGTGGAGGCCAAGATTATTTCATTTGAATAATTTATCATCCCCAGCATTAGAACTTGAAGACTTGCCAACTGCTACTGAATTCTTTAGAAGGTTATAGTCCTTTCTGTCCTTTCCTGGCTCCATCAGGCAAACTCTAAAAACACCTTTGCCTGAAGTAGCCATGAACTCCTCTCCAACTCAGGGTCTCCATGTGGCTAGCCTTGGCAACAAGAAAAAGGTAAGGGGCATGGGAAATGTGGGCTAGTCTGCTTTATTCCCGGTCCAGCATTGTTGGGACTCTTAGATCATCTTCTCCAAGAGAGATGGAGAAGCCAAGCATGATGTCATCCATCACCTGTGATCCTAGCACTGGGAGACGGAAGCAGGAGGCTCATGAGTCCAAGGCCAACCTGGGCTACAGGAGAGCAGATCTCAGAGCAGCAACAACAACAAAATAGTGGCAGAGAATTGAAATTGGCTGGCAAAAAATGATATAAGAATGGGCCAGAGAACTCAGAGAGGGACCTGTAGCTACCAAGTTCCCTGCCTCCCTCTCCTGAATGCTGGTACAACATCATACCTAGCCACATTAATTATTGGGAGCCACTTATTTATTTTCTTTGAGGAAAAATTTAAAATCAGTAAAATGCTCAAATCCTTAAGGATGTGTTTGTTTTTATATCTGCCTATGTCCACACGGCTCAAACTCCTATCAAAGTACAGATTCTTACTTTTCAGTGAGTTCCCTTACACCCTTTCTCAGTTAATTCCATTCCCCTCCCCTCCTCTCATGCACCACTGATCTGACCTGCATTGTTATAGATCAATTTTCTTTTCTTTGACAGCTAACTTCTCTTTTTCATATATCCATTCAGATTCTAGAATTTCAGTGTTTTGTAGCAGACAGCAGACCATGCTTGTGTTTGGTCTGTTTTTCTTCTTTTTCACTCATCCTGTTTGAGAGGTGCCTTCATGTTATTTTGTGGTTCAGCCTGCTGTGAACGGCGCCGCCTCTAGGCAGGTACCTGGTCCTGGATGTCATAGGAAGCGAAACGTGAGGAGTAAGTTAGGAAGCAGAACTCTTCCATGGCCTCTGCTCAGCTCCTGCCTTGAGTCCCTGCCCTGACTTCCCTGCATGA
This sequence comes from Ellobius talpinus, assembly GCA_001685095.1. Taxonomy (NCBI): domain Eukaryota; kingdom Metazoa; phylum Chordata; class Mammalia; order Rodentia; family Cricetidae; genus Ellobius; species Ellobius talpinus. The sequence goes on along the minus strand of LOJH01006974.1, from coordinate 22,267 downwards.
TGGATATAGTCACTGCATGTTTTGTTATGGTCTTATCACAGTAATAGAAGCCTAGTGAAAACAGTTTTAGTTAGGAACCCTCTGGGTGCTGTGGGAACTTTAGCACCTCTAGCATGTAGCTTGACTCTCTGGGGCACTCCCACTAATGCATTCTCTATAGAGTCATGAAGGCAGGCCCACAATGGAGAGGCCTCTTTCTCGGTTACCCTGTGTTTGTACTTGTGGTGGGACAAAGACATACAGGTGTTTCTGCCACTCTTCCTGTCTTAACTTGTCATCTCATAAGGTCTCCTGATGGTGACAGTCTTCTCAGGAGGCTCCCGCAGAGCAAGGCTAGCATGTTTGGGAGGATCCCCTCCCTCCTCTCATGCTTGAAGCTTCCAGTCCAAAGCATTGTGCTTTGGCTATGTGTACAAAGTCTTTAAAATCGTAGCTGTCTTCTTTTCATATTTTTTTTGCGGACAGCCATGTCTTCCTCTATTTCTGCGGACCCTTAAACGAGTCCCTTCTTCTGCCCTGGAGGGGCTCATCATTCTGGAACTATTCACTTCCTCGTCTCATGGCCTTTCTCTTCAGATGGGTCAAAAAAGCTATCACGTTCTTTAGGATTGAAGTGGCCAGAAGAGGATATCAGATCCCTCTGAAGCTGGAGTTACAGCTGTGAGCCTCCTGATGGGGGTGCTGGGAACCCATCTCCAGTCCTCTGTAAGACCAGTATTCTCTCTTAGCCAATGAGCCACCTCTCCAGCCGCTGAATGCTAGGCTTTTGTTGTCAGGGTAGAACCCATGTTCTCTTGCTGAGCAAAGCAGATTACACACCGCCTTCCCTTTAACAAACACCTGATGAATGCCTTGCTTGGCAGCTCTGTGCCCAGGGAGAAGATCAGAAGACCATAAACCACGGCCTTTGTTCTCCGCTGCCTGAGCGTGGATTGACTCTGAGGAGGAGCCATCACAGCAGGCTTGCTCAGATAGTCAGGCACCAAGTCTGTCTAGGGCAGCCATGAAGGCTTCCCCTGGGAAGCAGAGCTGTGGCTAATATCCTGAGAGGAACAGACCTGTCTGGGTGGATAATGAAGGTAAGCACACGCAGGCAGATAGGATGCCTCCCTTCTAGTCAGTGATATGGGAGATCTTCAGGGGATGCTGGCCCTGAGCCCCCAATTCCTGCTTGCTGCTGGGGTTTTCTGACCTTGAAGGTCTCATTAGGAGGCAAGCCAGTGTATCAGTTACATTTGACGACTGTTTCTGCAAATTCCTGGCAGAAGCAACTTCAGGGAGGAACGACTCACTTTGGCTCATAGTTTCGGATGTGTGGGAGAAGGCAAGGCAGAACAGTTATCTTCTTGGCCAACAGGAAGCAGAAACAGGATATATAGCATTGGTCCTTTGAGATACAGCCCCAAGAACACATCCCCAGGTAACTACTTGCTCCTACTCGGCCGCGTCTTCTACTCTGTGCAATTTTCAATGATGTCATAATAGTTTTATGAATCCATCAGGTATTAATCTCCTGATTAAGTCTGAGCTTCCACAGTAAAACTGTCTCTGGAAACATCTTCACGGACACACCAGAGGTATTACTAATCTCCCAGGCACATCTTAATTCAATCAAGCTATGGTAATTAACTGTCACAGTTCACAGTTAGCTAAATGTTCTACCAGACGGGTCTCCCTACAAACACACGCTTAGGCAAGTGGACCTCTCCGTTCTTATTGTCGCAGCTGTATTACGTGCTCATGGGTCTTGCTTGCTTCTCAAGAGCTTGGATGGTGGGATCATCTAACACCCCAGGAAGAGATGGACGAACTGAACTGAGCATTGTTCCTGTACCCCCTACTGTAACAGACGCTGAGACACTCTGTGGCTACTGTCCCTCATGTCTGAACATACACCTGCCAAAAAAGTCAGGCGTCTGTGAGGGTCACACACAGATTCTCCGGCTATTGTATTTTAATAGGATAGTGGGAGCGATCTCATTCCAGACAGTTACCGCCTCCCGGAATCTTCAAGTTTGGGCCTCTCTAAATGTTAACTTTTCATGAGCTGAATTATTAATTCATTCCGCCAACCCAGTGACATTTTGATTGCGGCTTTCAGTCTTTAAATTTTGAATGATCTCAGATTCTATTCGTTCCTGCCTTGGGCTTAACTACAACTGGAGGATAAGGAATTGCTGGCTTTGCAACGCTGGTTTTAACTGTAAATTTACTGAGCACGTAGCTTCCTCTTTCTCAGAGGAAACAAGGATGGTTTTCAAATGTGACATTCTTTCCCCTGGGAAGTCCTTTCAAATGTGTTTGGGGCCTGTCTCCTGCTTTTGCCTACGTCCTTGCCTCTCACAGCAGAACAATCTCCCATTTTTTTCCAGAACAATTTGGGGTACACAGGATAAAGAGGTGCCTTGAAACTGAAAACTCTACAGTTTCCCATCAAGTTAAGTGTGGGAGTGTCAGGGCTGTCGGATAAAAATAGGAGAGTTTGCATGTGCACAGTTCAGTAATGACCCTACTGTCCAAATAAATAACACAGCGGACACTTGCAGAGATGTTTGTAGTTTTGGTTGCAGAGCTGAAGAGATGTGAAATCTGGAGCATCCGGGTAGCAGCCTCAGGATGACCTTGCAGAGAGGTCACAATGGAACTGGCTCTAAAAGATGTGTCACAGCTGAAATGTAAGACTTTCCCACAGAGACAGAAGACAGTGGTGAGGGGATTGACTGGTGCCTCTAATTTCATCGACCCAATTTTAACTAAATAGCTACATTCTTTAGAGTTCCCATACTTTCTCTTTATTATGAAGAAGAGCCAAGCCACCACCAAGGAATGGACTCTTGGATTATGGGTCCCTGTGTGACTGATTCCTTCTGTGTTTAACTCCTGGGGTGTTTCTGCCGGACTTCCGTTTCCTTCACAATGTTGTTTCCCATTTCTTCCCACAGCCCTCCTGAGTATAAACGCCTCACTTCCCCTGCTATTACTCAGCACCCTGTTATCTTCTCACCTGTTTACAGTGATTATCTCAATTGTGTTTTAATAAATAAAGCTTGTCCGAAGATCAGAGTGAAAGCCTAGCCACACTACTCAGTCATACAGGCACACAGCCTTTAATCCCAGCCCAGCAGCCACACTTGTTAGACACAGGGGCCGGGCAGTGGTGGTACACACATTTAATCCCAGCAGCCACCCTGGTTAGCCATAGGGGCCAGGCAATGGTGGTACACACCTTTAATGCCAGCCCTAGAGAGGAATATAAGGCAGGATGAGACAGCAACTTGCTCTCTTATCTGTCTGAAGGTTTCGTAGAGGTAAGAGCTCTCTAGTGGTTGGCTGCTCTGCTTCTCTGATCTTTCAGCTTGAACCCCAATCTCTCTCTCTGGGTTTGTATTATTCGTGCTACACCTGTTAGAGTGCAGTGAGCCATTAGAAGGAGCTTTCAGATGGGGTCTGAAAATAGAGTAAGCATTAGCAAGCGAAGGCACAAAGCTCTGCTTGTATCTCTATTGGCAGTGCATATCTAATGACTGTTGGCTGGATCCCTATTGTACTAATTACTTTTCTTGTCACTATGATAAAAACATCCGACAGAACAACTTAGAGAAATGATATTTTTGGGCTCATTGATTTCCATCCACGGCCCTTGCTTCCCTTGATTCTGCCTCCACAGTGAGATAGAATATTGTGGCGGTGGAATAAAAGGAGGAGGCTGTTCTCTTCATGGCAGACAGAAGCAGAAATGGGCAGTAACGGGGAAGCAATATAGGCGGGAACCCAGACAAGGCAGTAGTGACATTGCCCCCAGTGACCTACTCTGCCCTTTAACCACACCTCATCTTCCACAGTTCCACCAACTTCCAAGGTTTCAATGTATTCAAATTTTGAATCCATCAGTGGATTAAAGTGTGGATTAGGCCAGAGCCCCCATTATCATTATCAACTGTTTCTCATGGACACATCTTTACAAATTCAACCCAGCCAACCTGACAGTCAAGATGAACCTTCACACGGACTGTGGAAAAGCCGGAGAAAGTCTCGTAAGCCACAGTGCAGCATGTTAAATATTATTTGGGAGGAGAAAATGCTTGGGAACCTCAGAGACTTCCCTCCTGGAACATCATGGAAAGCTTCACAAGGGTGGCGTCTGGGGCAGATCCAGGATAGGAGATGGTGTGAGTCACACGAATGAAAAACAAAAACAAACAGGCAAACAAAAACCCAAGAAACAAGAGACCTGGATCCTACAGCACCTTTGCAAACAACAGATGATCCTGTGGATGCATTACTAATACCTTGCCTGTGGTCTTAGGAGAGGGTGAACATGGGCAAGGGAAAACACGAAGCTTAAATCTCATTGTCCTTGCAGCAAATCTACTTCTGGAGATGACATTTAAGTGGGTGTCCAAGGCTGTCTCCGAAGGTGTCAGAAAAGCGCAGAGAGGATCATCTTATTTGGCAAAACTAACAGTACTTGCAAGGGCCAAAGACATGAAAACGGTGCATATCACAGTGCCAATTACATGGATAAGAGATGTCACAGACATTGACAAGGTGTCGTTTATGTAACAGGGATGTAATATGACAGGGTTTCTGATTATATTCTGTTACCATGTTCCATTTTACCCAGGAGCAACGTGACCAGACTTGTTTAAATGAATGTCCTGGGATAGGATGAAGAATTTCTTTCTGCCGGAAGTACAGATCGCTGCCGAGCTGGAACTGCTGAGTTGATGCTTCAGGGAATGAACTAGGTCTGTAGATTTCAAGGTCAGATCAGGCTGACACTGTTTATGTAGGTCATGTACAAGTCATAGAGAGCCACTGTGGTGCTCTGAATGAAATGGCTCATGTGTTTGAATGCTTGGTCTCCAGTTGGTGGAACAGTTTTGGGAAGTATTAGGAGGCCTTGTGTGTCATTTGTTGGGGCAGGGTGGGCTTTGAGGTCTCAGAAGGTCTCTCTGTCTTACCGTCTGAGCTGTAAGCAAGCCTCCAGTTAAATGCTTTTTTTTACAAGTTGCTTTGGTCGTGTTTTCTCTTCACAGCAATAGGACAGTGGCTAAGACGGTCATATGACATCCTGTGCATGGTCATAAACACCAGAGGCTCCCAGGAACAACCTTGTGTCTCCCTCTGGTGCCTTTTCTCTTCTGGAGCCATCATTCAATATACCCTCATTCAATTTTGTAATAATACTACTGAATGTAAGTATCACAGTTAATGAGAATCAAATTTAAATGGTATGTAAGTGTTAACTATTCATTTTCACTAGTGAATAGATAAGTATATTGTCTGTTACTATGTATATGTATTTTTGAAGATAAAAGGAATCAGAATTTGCTTTGAACTCTAGAGATCTTAAGAACTCCTTGCTTAAGAACTCTGCTCTCTGACACTCATTAGTGCCAAGGATCTTCCGTTTTGATTTTACATGATTTCAATTAGTTTACATGATTCAATGGCAGTCTAAAATTATTAGGTGGAAAATTCCAGAAGTAAATGACTCAGAAATTTTAAACCTTTATCACAGTAGAACTGTACAACTATTACAACTGTTTTATATTTTACTAGTCTTCATCTCTTCCTATGCTCGACAAATAAAGAAATGTTGCCACGGTGTGTCTAGGGTAAAGCATGACACACTGCTGTTATTAGTATCTGAAGTTGCAGGTGTATCTGAAGTGCTGGAGTGTGCCCTGTAGGAGCAAGGCCACTGTGATACATTTACCATTGTCAGACATCCACGAAGAGAGAGCAGGGGCTTTCTAAACCATGGCTTCAGGAAAGGGGCAGCTAGGGAGTTACCCTGCAGATGCACACTGCACGGATGCAGATGGGCACTACATGATGCAAATAGGCGCTGCTCGGATGCAGGTCAGCACTGCATGGATGCAGATCGGCACTGCACGGATGCGATTTGGCACTGCATGGATTCAGATCAGCACTGCATGGATGCAGATTGTCATTGCACTGATGCAGATCAGCACTGCACAGACGCAGATTGTCACTGCACTGATGCAGATCAGCACTGCATGGCTGAAGATCGTCAATTCATGAATGCAGACGGCGCATTTCCATCTCGGCACTGGTCTCCTTTGACATGAACCTGGTTGGCTAGAGGATCCATGTTTGAGTTTTCTTCAGTCCTTTTCAGATCCTGACAACATAGGCCTGGCTTCCTCACTCCGACACTGCAGAGAAGAGCGGAGTCCCCTTTCTTTGTCTCTTTTTGGGAGAGGCAAAGAAAGACCCTTGCCTGGATGCCATCCTAGGCAAAGTTTCTACTGCCTTCTGTTCCTGCTAGGGTAGCAGCCAGCGGTGATCCCCAGTTCTTCAGAATGACTTAGATGGATGCCTTCTGAGTTTGCTGGACCCTTCCTCTGTTCCTGCCCTTCTCTGTTCTCAGTAACCAGCGCCCCTTGTAGCCAAGCAGCGCTTGGGCCGCTTCCTTAGCATATATATATTCAACTTAATTTGGACAGGTGACCACCAGCACATCACAGCACAACAGGGAATATTTGGCAATTTCCTCGTACTGAGTCAGCAAGGACTGGGGAGATGAACCATCCATGTTCTTTAGTGACCAAGGGACTATTTTGGACTTGGTCTCTCAACACTGACGTCTTACATGTATTTCTAGTGTGGGAGGGTCAAAAGCAGAGGTTTCTGATTTCTTTCTTTCTCCCCTTCCCCTCCCCTTTCTAGCCACACTCCTTGCTCAACCCCTTCCTCTGTCTCTGTTGGTTTTGAGACAGAGTCTTACTATACAACTATGGAAGCCTTGAACTCATGGTTCTTGTGAGTCTCCTGCCTCTGCCTCTTAAGTATTGGACACCATGTCCAGTTTTCTGATTTCTACAGTTGAAATAATTATAGAATAAATGAGTCTGTGGTTAAATTGTGGCTTACAGGTCTACAGCTTTGTCACCTTGGAGTCTTCCTGTCATCCTGACCCTTTGGTCAACCTTTGAGTGTCCATCTTTGTTGTTAACATTGACCTCACAGATGAGCCTCACTGCCCCTTGGCTTCAGTGTGCCGGTGGCCGTCATGCATGCAGTCTTCCAGTTGTCTGTTATCTGTCACAAAGCCACGGCTTCATCGCCCTGAAGGTGTTCAATCTCTGGGATCTTAACCTTGGATAATTCCCTTAGCTTATGTTCAGAAGCGAGAGGGACGTCTACACTTGAGCGTGAATGACTGGTTTCCAGCTTCCACTCCATGCATGCCACGCCGAGCTTTGACTGACTTCTAGCCCCGAGAGACACAAGCAGAAGAGCCACGTGAAACCCGTGAGAGCTTCCCTCACAGAAATTCAGCATTTTTCTCCTTCTTGACTGCTGGGTGGAATAAAGGTGTGGTGAGCCATGAGCTAGAAGCTCTCCGATTGAGGCTGGTAGCTACAGTACAAAGGGAACTTGGGTTTCTTCTGCTCAAAAAGCTCAATAACGGCCCTGCATCCTTAAGTTTTAATGAGGGAGAAATCTGCTATATTGAAGACTTGGCAGATCTTCAGGTTTTCTGCCCTTGCAGGCAATCTCAACCCCAATATTTACAGCCTCACCCCATGCTGAATTTCCTTTCCCCATTAATTGTGCATCATTGCCTTTGGACCTCAAGTCTGAGTTTTTCTGATTTTCTCTGGGTACGGTTTCCCTCTTTGCCCAGCCTCCAGAGGCCCTGCAACACTCATTATGAAGTGACTCAGAGCTCCCCAGGGTGCCCAGAAACTGCTCTGCTGTCCTGTCCTATGTCTGTGTGTGGAGGAACATTTGCAGATGGGATCCCCAGGGGAGGCATCACTTTTCTCTCCACCACAGCCACAACCCAGAGGATCAATCTGCCAGGGTTGCTGACTGAAGAAAGAGTTGAGGAAGCTTGCAGAGCCCTCAGCTCAAGGAAGGGGTTGCAGCTATGTGTAGTGCCTTGCAGAGTCTCAGAAGGGATGCTTACTGGACAAAGAGGCCCTTGGACAAAGGAGGGTCTTTTAGGGGTTGCGCTAGCAGAAGGATGGGTGGGTCAGAGTCAACAATACAAGCAGGACATTGCAGAGGAAGCAATGGACTCCTGGGCTCTGTCTGCCCCAGTCACGCCAGCCAGGATGCTGATCTACAGGACTCTTTAATTCTGATGTAAGCCCAACAAATCTCCACAGATGGTCTTGATATCATCATAAAGTTCAGCATGAAGGAGCCAGCTATAGGAAAAATTAATGGGAAGGACAGACCTCTAGGAGTCAAGCATATCTTCCCAGATTGAGCCAAACTAGTTAATCATATCCCTGAGAAAATGTCAGGATTTACTTGCTGGATTTACCTTTGTCTGTTTTCTGACACTCTGAGCCGTAACAAAGGGGACTGTCTCAGTTGGGGGTTTCACTGCTGTGAAGAGACATCATGACCACAGTGATTCTTATGAAGAAAACATTTAATAGTGCTGGCTTGCTTATAGTTCCAGAGGTTCTGTCCATTATCATCATGATGGGGAACATGGTAGCTGCGGGCAGACGGGGTGCTGGAGGAATAGCTGAGAGTCCTACATCTTACAGATAACAGGAACTTGACTGACAGTCACACTGGGGCAAGCCTGAACAAGAGGGACCTGAAAGCCCACCCCCCAAATTGACACTTCCTCCAACAAGGCCACACCCCTCATAGTGCCACTCCCTTTGGGGGCCATTTTCTTTCCAACCACCATAGGGACTTAGGCCTTCTCTCCCATGGGACTCCAGAATTCTTCAAGACAGAAACACAACCATCCCTTTTTCCTCTCTACTACAATGCGATAGACAGTTAGCAAGTGCTTGTTGATCGACTATATGAAAGAATCTTGACTCTGGACTGCACACTTAAAACTGGCTCCATAACAATAGAGTTAAATGGGATGACAGAAGAAAACAGGTTACACAGGCGTGGAGTGGATGCAGGATTCTGACTATGGTCAGAAGATAGAAGGGAAGTGGACTATTGCTGAGTGTGGGTTCCGGGTTGATCATGTCTTCCCTAATAAGATGCTACTAGAGGCTCATGTGGCCTGCTCTTGTAGTCCACTCTCTTACACTAAGTGCACATGAGACAGAGCGTGTGAAATAGGTGATACAGCTCCTTCCCTGGAGGTCTTGGTGCCACCACACTTGGGACCCATCTTGGCAGGAGACTGAAGCTAGCCACAGCTGATTACTATGGGAAATCCAGTTGGCCAAAGGGACTCCTTCATGAATGGTCCTGGCCCCCTGGAGATAAGAATGGTCCCTGAGGTCTTAGGTCTAATAAAGACATTGGAATGGTTTGAACCAGTGTCTGAATGGTCTTCTCTGGTGGATCCCTCACAACACAAAACCATCGTAGACCCCGGCTGAGTGTCTGTCTTTGCAGATCCACTATAGTGCTGGGGCACAGCCCAAGACCATGCCAACAGAGCTAGCAACCGCTTGTGTGCTGGCATTTTCAAATTATATTACAAACGCTCCCAGTGAGAGTGGATGATACACCAAATGACAAGTTGTGTGGTTTGGGGCTTAGTGACAAAAGTTGTAAGCTACAGAAGAACAAGAACTTGCTTTCTTCTGATTTCTAGCAAGTGCCCAGGCCACAGCACACCACCCAGCACAGGACGGAGCTGAAGTATCTGCTGAATGTTGATTACAGGGCCACTGTAGCCCCTGGTGGAGACTTCCTCTCTTTAGGATGGAAGAAGGTATCAGTTCCTTTGGACTCTGGCCATGAACCCTTAGGCAACATCACATAAACAGGATGACAAAACAGGATTTACTTTTTTGTCACAAGATGTCATCCCTGAACCCCCAGAGTACTCACCTTCACCCTGTCCTCCTCCTTCTCCAGCCTTTGGCAACCACCATTTTGTATATCCCAGCTTCTGTGATGACCCATGTGTGAGGCAGATCCTGTGGTTTGTCTTCCTGTGCGTGCCTACTCTTCGCTTAGTGTGAGGTCACCCAGGTTAATGCATGTTGTCAAAGGAGATAGGATCTCCTTCCTTTACATCTTCCTTAACTTCCAATGCACTCCCCCATGCTATAAACAACATTAGAAATAAGAGTGCTGGGCATATCTGACAGCTTAGGGGAGGGTCTGCTGCATTTGTGGGAGCTCTTTTTGGTTCATAGAACATTCTATGCCTTAAGGACTCAGAGTTCAGTGGGCCTGCAGAGACATGGCTCATCAATTCACGGTTCCCGAGTAGCTGGTAAGGCACCTCGCCTCCCGTTCCCTGCCTGAGACATGGCATTATGCTGGTGGAAGCTGGAAATAGAAACCAACCTCAACTGGCCAGTGTGCTTGCTGGGGCCGCCACCTGCCCTGACATGCACCCAGCACTTCCGCCCAGGGGAGAGTTGATCTCTCATTTTTGAACGCTGAAGCCAAGGTGGGGGTTCTGACGCACATGCATCGTCTCTGCAGTTTATCTCCCAGTTAAGGCAGGATTTAAACCCCATTTTACCTTTGCTGAAATGCCAAAGCAATGTGATAATCAGTTTGCCGCTGCTGATGCTCGCAAGAGTGAAGTCCACATCTGTGCTGCTAGGCAACAAGATGTTCTGCTTCCTGTGCGTCACTGGATGTCTCAGAGCATCACTGACTTCCCTGCCAGCAGCATCCTTGGCACTAACGCTGTGCTGAGGAGCCTCCAGCTAGCTGTCCTGCCTTGACCAACAGGGATGCCCTCGGCTGCCTATCTGATCTCATGGGCAAGAGATTTAATCTGGATGGAATCTTGAAACTGGTTCTTGGCTACTTTATGGGCCACTGTATGTCCTCAGAATAGGGGACTGAATTTCATTTCTAAATGATCTGCTTGTTTCTGACTCCTCCCCTAAGTGGGTCAGGGTAATTTTAGACAAGATCTTTTGAGGCTCTAAGAATTTAATTAAAATTGGAATTGACTTTAAAGGTTGTAAAATTCTCATGGGAAGATATTCCCACCATGTCAGTTTGAGCTCTCATGTTAACTAGCTATGGTTTGGGAATGACCTCCTTCAGGTTCTCAGTGGTGTCAAAAAGGAGAGAAGTGGCTGATGCAGCCCCTTGCATGGTGATTTGGAAACATTGCCTGGGCAGAAATCCAATTCCTCCATGTCCTCTGCAACATCAGAATTGCCAGCGCCCCTGGTGAGCTTTCCAATCCTGCGTCCTCGCTGTGACCCCTACTGGGGGATTTCTGCCTCAGCAAGGCCAGGTGAGAGCTCCAGAATTTCTCTATGGAAACTGTTCAGGGGATTCATTCTAATTGAAGAGGGGTTAGGGAGGTCCCGGAAATAAATGCTTGTCTCACTTTACATACCAGCAAAGAGCGAACATTCAGATGGAAATATAGGAGATGCGGGATGGGAGGCAATGGGCTCTACCCTTGATTTCCGGTGCGCAGCCCACCTAGCCAAACTCAGTTGTGTTCTCCTTTCCAAAGTCAGGGTTTCAAGGCGCTGGAGGGTCATTGCCAGCAAGTGGCACTAATGAGAGAGGGTGGGACCTTTAGCAGGCGTGACTCAGTGGGAAGTTAGAGCCACATTGTAGGTGAAGCTCTGCTGTACGCTCTTGCCATGATGCAGTGTGCTGCCACAGGCACCAAGTGACGGGGCCAATCATGGACTAGAACCTCTGAACTCATGAGTCAAATAAACCTTTCTTTTGTGTGCTCTGACTACCTTAGCTGACAGTGCGGAAGTGCCTTAGGCAATGCCCTCTCCATCGTTGGGTCAGCAGATGTAAACTGTAATATTGAGGCTGAGTGTGTGCACCCTTCTCCATCAACTATTCTAGGATTTAACAGGCTATGATCCCTTGAGACATGGGCCCCATGGCAATTAAATAAACAGTCATCTGTAGATATTGTTTATCTGGGAAAGAGAGAAAAAGGATGTGGTCAAATAGGTCATTTAAGACTTTTTGCCACCTTGACAAGGGATAAATTGAAGTCAACAAGATTCAAGACCGGTCTTAATGTATTCAGCAGCAAGAGAGCCAGGAAGACCCCAGACCCACACAGCAGCTTAAATGCGTCCCCCAGTGGGGCCATTTCAACTACTAGGAATGTGAGGGCATTGGTTGTTACTTCTTGGAGGAAGAAGGGTTAGTTTGTGAGACTCAGAAACATCTCAGTGGTTAGTACAAACTAAGTGTGTTAGTGTAAACTGGCTGTCAATTATAACTGGGTGTGCTGGCTAGTTTATCTGACACAAGCTAGAGAAAACGGAATTATCACTGGGTGTGCTGCCTAGTTTTATGTCAATTTGATACAATCTAGAGGGGAAGAATCCTTAATTGAGAAAATGCCTCCATAAGATCAGGATGCAGGCAAGCCTGTAGGGCATTTTCTTAATTAGTGATCAATGGGGGAGGGCCCAGCCTATTGTGGGTAGTGCCATCCCTGGGCTGGTGGTCCTGAGTTGTCTAAGAAAACAGGCTGAGCAAGCTACAGGGAGCAAAGCCAGTAAGCTAGTAACCCCTCCATGGCCTCTGCATTAGTTCCTGCCCTGTTTGAGTTTTGACTCCCTTCAATGAGAACAAACCCTTTCCTCCACCAGGTTGCTTTGGTCACGGTGTTCCATCACAGCAACAGTAACCCTGACGAGATCACTGGGTTACCCTGAGACAGCCAGAAGCCTTTCTGACCCTTAGTTCCTTCAGCTAAGAAATTAGAAAAAAATTGCCTTGATCCACAAGGTAATTGAGGGCTGGAGAGATGGCTCAGTGGTTAAGAGCACTTATCGCTCTTACTGAGGACCCAAGTTGGATTCCTATACCCACATAATGACTTAGAACCATCGAAAAGTCCAGTTCCAGGAGATCTGATGTCATTTTCTGACCTTCTCAGACACTAGGCACAAACATGGTGCATACATACACTCGGGTTCACCATGTACACATAAGATTTAAAAAAAAATGTGGCATTTGAGAGAATTAAATGAAATGTTACTAAGTGATTATCAGGTATCCAATACTATGTCGCCAAGTGCTCACAGCTATCCTGTGACGTCACTTCCCCATTTTGCAGAAAGAGAAAAGAGAACATTAGAGAGCCTAAAGAACTCTGCTGTGATGTGGATTTATATCCATGTCTGCCGGACTTTGGCCCATTGAACGTGTTTACAAACAGAGCTACCAAACATTGCTGAAAACAAAATTACCTGAAGGTTTTGTTCTTCAATTTCCAATGCTGAGATGTCACCATGATCAGTTACATCTGAGGGTCTGGGGTACAGACAGTTGGGGACCCCCCAGTCTTAAAAGACTCTCCATTAATGTTGGGTCTCAACCAGCTGTTTCTTCGAATCACCAAGGGAAACATTTCCAAGATGGCAGTGGTTACACTCAGGAGCTTCTGGGTTGTATCGTGTGGTCCTTAAGTCCAGTAGAGCCATGGTTGTGCTGTGATAGTGAAGAGAGCCCAAGGAGGTATTGGAGCTTTTGCCACCATTGAGTCTATGTATAAAACAAAGGCTTTGCTTGCTGGGTGGTGGCGCACACCTTTAATCCCAGCACTCGGGGAGGCAGAGGCAGGCAGATATCTGTAAATTCAAGGCCAGTCTGGTCTACAGAGTGAGTTCCACGACAGCCAGAGAACATAGAGAGAGGGGAAAAAAGCTTTGCTAAGATGTTCCTAGAGCCCTTCTGACTTGGATTTGTGCTTACTTAGGAAGAGTACTGTGTTGTCTCCATTTGCCAGCGGGAGGGAGAAATTCTCCCCGACTCAACAAGTAGGTGGTGGAGGCAGGACAGGCAAGGAATAGCCCCTGAGAGTGTTGGTGCAAGCCTCCTGCTGCATTCACATAGCTGGCTAGATCAATAATGAGGTCAGCATACATTCATCTGTCTTTTTACTGAAGGATCTGAAAATTTCCTTATTAAAGTCAGTTTTTTTAAAAAAAAACACCAAAATACTCTTTTCATTACTTTAAACTCTCTTACCCTTTTGATGACACCAAGTGGCATTTGTGCATATGTTGTGACAACTCTGCCTTCCAATTTTATTGAGAGGACAGTTATATTGCACTGTTGAACAACTCTCATATCTCAGTGGCGTAATGGGAACTCATGTTCCATTTTAAGGTGCATCTGGGGATGGGGGCAGGCAACTGGGGACCCAGGCTGGTGTGGTGCTCACATAATTGTTTGGGCAGAATAAAGAACCTACTCAGTGTGGGCTCTTCCATGTTCCAGCACTGGGGGAATCCCATCAAATGCTGTCTCCTGGATATGGCATGGCTAATGTAATCATGAACACACAGCAAGCAGCTATGGCTTCCCTCACAAGACCTACACATTCATGAAATATAAGACACGACAATGAGAGATGGGCCTGTCAGAGTGGCAGGGGTAAGAGAGGGTAACGGGGTAAATATGTTCACAATATATTCCCTACATGTATGAAATTGTCAAAACTACAATGATTTAAAATGTCCAGCACAAATTGAGACACTCGGTATTGCTCACATCTCATTGGCCAAGAGCTGTACCACCTTAAAAGGAAGGGTGACAAAAGTCTGGCTCAGAGGGAGGAAGAGGGTATTTATGAACAGCTGTCATGACAAACACATCAAAACTAATATGTAGATATGATTTTTGTTAGCACGTCCCTAGAGCCTTAGCAGCTGTCCACAGAGTGTAACTCACAAGGACCCGGTGGATTGTGGACGTGACTACCTGGGTCACTAGCTCCACTGGCAATGAACTGAAGTTAGCACAGACTGATGAAGACAAGGGATATTGCCATGGGAGCCAAGGAAAAGTGACTCCTTCCACACAAAGCCAGACCAAGCATGTGCCAGGAGGGAGTAAGCAAGTGCCTGTCTGTGGACCACTGCACATGGCCAGCCACCCTAAGGGACCCCAGTGTCATCACGGTGTCCTTCACTTCCCGATTTCAGATTTCTTCACAGTAAACCTTACACAGGATCATATTTGACTAAAGCAACAACAAAGCAATCAAACAGCAACAACAAACCCAAACAGTGTCTGACAATCAAAATAATTGATATTAATTTTGAACCTATCTTGAAAAAAGTCCCAGCGAGGTATGAGGACTTTTTCTTTCTTCCCACTTCCTTCCGGGCTGGAGAAGCCTTCTGTGTTCTTTGAGACTCTTGCCAACAGTGTGAGATCTTTCTACACCAACTCCTAGACAGGACCACTCCCCTTACACGCTCACTCTACACTTGCCTGCACCATTACAGCACTCACCATGCTGTGCTACAGCTTGCTTCTTGTCTAGTCATTTATTTAACTGATGTACATAGTTCTCGCTATGATGCACACTGTTTAGCCAGCATCACTTAGTCCAATCCTTGTGACCTGTCCAGGAGGCGACCTCTGCTATTTCTACTTGCTATTTCATGAGCCACCTAGCCTCAGAGGAGCAGGTATTTTCAGTTCAGGAGAAAACACGGAGGCTGGAGTTGACCCAGATAGAAGGACTCTCTTGGCTGGATCAGGAACCTTGGGAAAAGAGAGTGGTCATCATGAGCTTAGTATTCTCAAAGGCGTGGGCCAGGGCTTGGAATCAGGAATGGCTGTTAAGTGAACAGGCCTGCTGACGTAGCTGCTGTGAGAGCTAATCCTGGTTGTCAAGTAGATTATATCTGGAACTAACTAAAACCCAAGCAACTGGGCTTGAAGTAAGGGATTTTCTTGATTTGCTTATTTGAGTGGGCAAGACTCACCCTAGATTTGGACCACACCTTCAAGAACATGGAAGAAGGGAACTTTCTCCTTTTGCATGCTTGCCCTCAGCCTTGCATGGTAAACTCTTCTATCCTGTTGCTGAGGCATTCCATGGAGGGATTAGAACCTAATTCTTTGGGGTTCCAATGCAGACTGAAGACTAGCAGTTCCCTAGGAAACCTCCAGGACTCCAGCTGTAGACTGGGCCAGTTGAGACATTCAGCCTCATGGACGGAACAATTATAGCATTTTTATCCTTTCTATTGGGAGAGAGGCTTTGTTGGGTTACCTGGGTCACAGCCTGTACACACACAAATCATATATATATGATTATATATATATATATATTAGTCTATAATTCTGTTCCTTTAGAGAACACTGACTAATCCATGCACCATCAATTGGTCAGCCTTACCCACATCTCATTGCATGTTTGACCCCATACAGATCCATTTCACAGATTCCTCTGAGCTTATTGAGGTTATTTGGGAGCATATCCCCCTGAGAGAAATGACTCAAAACACAAAAAAAATAGTATTGTAGAGATAAATTCCTTTCTCTCTCTCTAGAAATGTGGAACTCAGAATTACAATAGGCATTATTAGGTGCATCTAACCTCCTATTATACCCTCTTATTTTAGTCTTTGCTTTTATTTTAATTAATCTGAAATGGTATTTGTAGGGGACAGAGGTGAGTTGGGTTTGCCTTGTGAACCCAGAGCCATTGATGAATGTAAGTTCATTCTAGGACCACTATGAGGATTTTGGGGCTTGTGTGATCTCCTAGGGCTTTCCTGATGGCTCCTAGCTTGCTAGGAGATCAGGGAACATCAATCTTTGCAATGGGACAGGCTGTCCCAACCTCACAGGAACTGGGCTAGGGAAATAAGGCCAGGATCCCTTTGTTATCATTTCATTCAGATTGTGTTGCAGCACTGACAGCTGGGCCACTGTAGCTGTCTCCAACCACCCCTACATACAGGGACCTCAGTCATCCCCTTATAGAACAGAACAGAACAGAACAGAACAGAAACAAGCAAACAAACAGATACTTACTTTTGCTAGGTTACAAATGTCAATAATTGTTTACAAGTGCCTAACCTTAAAGCAACACAACACAAAAGAGAACCTAGCTGTTAGTTCCTTGAGGGAGGGGCTGAGAGAGGAGCAAACTTCTTTAAAAGGTCGACAGGCCCCAGAGGTAGCAGAATAAATAATGGTTTTAACTGAGTGACTAGGTGTGGCTCTTATGTTCCTAGGCAGTGTGTGGGTTCTCCACAGCAGACCCCACTGCCCTGTTCCTTTGTGAACCCGACTGTAGCAACTGCGGAAACTGCTCAGACCACCCTGCCTTCCTCCCTGACTAAGTACCACAGCCCCGGTCCTGGAAGCCTCCACCTTCTCCTCTTCTGCTGCTTACAACATTCAGGAACTCCTGTGCTGATTATCTGACAGCGACTTTCTTCTCCCATCAGAAAACCCTAGCCTGTCGTGGAATGTTTTGCTATGTAAAGATGTTACATTTGCTTATGCTGTGAAATATTGAATTGTGTAAATGTGCATTACAGTTGTTATACTGCATTTGTTACTGATGTAAGGATGTGTGTTTAATTATGTAAAGGTGTGTTGCATTTGTTTTGCCTCACCTGCCTAAGGCACCTGATTGGTTGAGAAAAGAGTTGGACAGATAATTACTAGGCAGAGAAAGGATAGCAGGGCTGACAGGAAGAGAGAATAAAGAGGTGAAGAAATCTGGGCTTGAGAGAGAAAGAACAAGAGAGGAGGTGAAAATGAGGAACAAAACTGGGCAAGAAGCCAGGCACTCTCCAGTCGGCCACAGAAGCCAGGCAGTCTCCAGCCGGCCACAGAAGCAGTGAAAGTAAGATATACAGGAGGAAAGAAAAGCAAAAACCACCGAGGCAAAAAGTAAAGAAAAGCAGGTTGAGCGTAAGCTAGGCCAAGCTTTGAAAACTAGTAAGAAATCTCCGTGTGTCATGATATGGGAGCTGGTTGGTGGCCCGAAAGAAAAGGCCTGGTACCCTAACCCTTCCCTGTGGATTCCCGCAGGTCTCCCCATGTTCCAATTTCTCCACTATTCCTCTACAGAGCCCTTTACTCCTCCTCCAGCCATAGAAACCTTAACATGGAGCTCATCCTTCCTCCTCTTCCCTGCCTAGTGACCCCATTTTCTTTAGACATGCTCCCACCCCTGCGCATGCGCAAATGGCACTTTCCTGGGGAAGCCAGGGTCATGTGGGGTCATATAGAAGTTCCTCATGATGAGATTTATTTATGCCTTTTTTTGGGGGGGTAGAAGACATGAGCCAATCTCCTTCCCTAAAGTCTGAAACCTGGATAGTAAGTGGTTTCAGTTAAATCCAGAGAAGATCTGAGCAAACCTTGGCTCACTTGCTTCCAGATCCTTGCTTTGTCATTTGTCATAGATGCCATTTAATACACTGGTAAAGTGACAGTGCCCTGCCAGCTTGGTGAGGAATTGTTTTTGGGTTTTTGAGACAGGGTTTCTCTGTGTAGCTCTGGCTATCCTGGAACTCACTCTGTAGACCAGGCTGGCCTTGAACTCACAGAGATCCGCCTGCTTCTGCTTACCTGAGTGCTGGGATCAAAGGCGTGTGCCACCACTGCTTGGTGAATTTTTTTGTTTATTTGTTTTGTTATGGGGATTTGGAAATAGCTTTCCTTGTTTAGCTAGAAATTGTTGGAGCCACTGATTCCTTTTGTGGGCCTGTAACAAGTGACCGATGGATGACCTTGGAATAGTGGGCCATAAGCTCCACCCTTGGGTCATGCTAGGTGCCGTTTCCTGAGCCTCCAGCCTTACCCAAAGGAGTGTCATTAAGTTTATGTACACTGATTTCTTCATCTTCCGCACCTCCAGCCCTCCACCCCTCCCCACCCCAGACCACCTGTTTCCGCATTGCAACCCTAGGAAGGCTGACTTAAGCCCAAGGACTTCCCAGTCTCTCTGGCTGCCTCATGCATAGGCTGGCTTCAGGGATCAGCATAATACATGGCAGGCAAAATAGGCCCCACTTGGTAGCAGCTGCTCTCTCTACCAAGCAAGCTTTCCTGTTTCCTGTTTGCTCTGCATCACCAGAACAAAGGCTCCATAAGGCTGAGGAGCTAACCCACCTGTCCCATGGCTGGCCAACCAGCACATGGTATCTTGCACGCAGGAGGTACAACTGCAGACCTTAATCCTGACACTATCCTCGTGAAGCAGGCGTCACTGCTGCTGCTTTTCAACTGAGCCTTAGTACAAGGCCTGATGCTACAAGGGTTTGAACCAGGATTTGGCCCCAGGTCTTTGGCTCTTAGTGCCGTACGGATTCTAGGGCCCCAAGT
Organism: Ellobius talpinus; assembly: GCA_001685095.1. Classification (NCBI taxonomy): domain Eukaryota; kingdom Metazoa; phylum Chordata; class Mammalia; order Rodentia; family Cricetidae; genus Ellobius; species Ellobius talpinus. The sequence goes on along the minus strand of LOJH01006974.1, from coordinate 3,232 downwards.
GGTTTTAAATATGCAGTATCTTCAATTTTATGAAAATAGCTTGTCTATGACTCAGCCTGTGTTCTTGCTACACATGATTCTGATGCACACTGCATTCAGAGAGAAAAGTTGCTGAAAGGCCAATATGTAATCAAAGACAATCATGACAAATGTATTAAGAATGGGAGCCTCTTGCAACAAGGAAGTTTAAGGACTCCAAAGTGCCTGGTTCTGGCTGCTCACTGTGAATCCTCTCCTTTGGAGGGAATGCTTCAGGCTGTTCAAAGGTGACCAAAAGTCTTCTTTTCTTTTTAAAATAGCCACATACTATCAACTACCAAAGGGATACACAAAATACAATGCATTATTATACACCATAAAAATGAATGACGTCAACCAGGAGGTGGTGACCCACACCTTTAATCCCAGCAATGAAGAGGCAGAGGCCAGCCTGGTCTACAGAGTGAGAGCCAGGACAGCCAGGGATACTAAGAGAAACCTGTCTTCAACACATCAGTAAAGTCCTGTTACTTGTACAACAAAGATGAACACTGAAACCTCTTTGCTAAGTGAAAAAAGCCAAAAATAGAAGGCCACACAGTCTATAGAATATCCACCTACGAGAGTTCCTAAGTAAGCAAGACCCTGGAGAATGAAAGCAAGTTCATGCATGCAGGGAAAGGGGCAGCTAATGCACCTGGGGCTTTGTGGGGTGTCTGCAAGACGGGGTAGTGGTTGGCAAAACACTGTGTATTTACTATCACTGAAATGTACTTTTAAAATGGTTTAAATCCTGGGTGTGGAGGCACACACCTTCAAACCCAACACTTGGGAGGCAGAGGCAAACAGATTTCTTGAGTTCTAGGCTAGTCTGGTCTACACAGTGAGTTCCAGGACAGCCAGAGATACATAGTGACCCTGTCTCAAAAAACATAAAACAGGTTTAAATGGTAAAATTTATACAACATATAACAGCAAATTAGAAACTAGAAACAAGCATCTGACCTCTCCAGCTGCTTTTAGAAAACAGGAACTGCACACTGACCACCAAGTCTGATAAAGTCTAGAGCTCCAATACCTGATATAAAGGCTGCAGTGATGCTGTGCTGTGTTTGGGAATTTTGCTGAAAGAATTGGAGTCTAGAGCCGGATGTGGTGCCACACGCCTGTAATAGCACTGGGGAAGCCATGGCAGGAGGACTGAGTTCAAGGCCAAGTGGGCTACATGGAGAAAGGCTCTTTAAGAAAAACCCAGAGGGAATAGGAGAATCCATTTCAGGGGCTCTAGCCATAAGGGTGAGTATGCAGTGAGCATTACACTGTGCATACCAAAACATTAAATGTATTCAGTAAAAATTACTGAAATTAAGTATCTTCAAACCTCTTAGGTAATTTTATAAAAAAAAAAGGGTAAAGAAAAACAATTAGAGTTGTGTACAAAGATATAAAAACCAGATCCATAATTTGAAAACCTTAGCACAGCATGTTATTTTCTGAAACGAAAGGTACAGCTCCCACCCCTTGACTGTGGCTTGTCCAGGTCTCCAGGCTGCTGGAGCTGCCACCCCCATTGGTAGGGCACGCTGGTGGGTGAGTCTTGCTTCTTGGGCCTCAGGAATCTGCCACATCTTTCTTTAGTACGCGAAAACAGCTGGCACAGGAAGGGTGGCTGGTGGAGATGGGCCCTTCCCTTCCCCTAGGCCCTTCCCTGCAGGCAGCTGCTCTGCCCTTGTAGCCGACCCCAAACCCAAAGAACTGCCTTTGCGTCCATCTGGACGGACCAGTGGGAAATGATCTCATCCTACTATCTTGGCTCTTAAAGTTTCAGTGGCTCCATAGTAGACCTAAGTATTTGGAGGTTTCAGATGGCTTTATTCATGGAAGGGCTGCAAGTAGCTAGGTCCCTGATGAGGCTGTTCTTACTAAAGCTTCCCACACCTCTCCCTCACCCACAATGAAATGGTGATAATATTGTCTGCACCAACCCAGGCCCTGCTGTGCCTTGGAAGCTTACCTCTTCCAACCAGGTGGCACAATCCTGGTGACGAGAGCCTCTTCCTGCACTTTTGGGGTGTCTCGTAGCAGCACCCAGCCTGCATTGCCTTCCAGGCACCCTCTTCCCTTATTCAACAGCTCCCAGAATCCTTTGCAGGACCAGCCTGTCACCATGATTGGTGCAGGTAGCATTGGAATAGCATCCTTGATGTGTTATGAGGACCATCGAGTCTGAGCTTTGTGGAAACTCTTTCTCTAGTGACCCCCAAAGTCACAGGACTGACTGCTGGGATCATCATCGCCAATACTTGGGATGCTTGTCTGAGGGTAAAGATACAGAGGGCACACAGTTAGAGATGGCAGTCCCAATGCATTCTGTCACCCTCAGTAAGCTGCTGGTTCCAGTGGAAAGAATGCTCCTGTGCACCTGTTGATGTCTCTTTCTGTCTCTAAGGCTGGAGATTGATCCCAAGGCTTCAAACACGCTAGGACCACTCTCCCATGGAGCCATATCCCAACCCCACAAAACATACCTTTGCTGACAAGTTGTTTGTGGCTATATCTAGTGTGGTTCTGTGAAATTTTTATTTTCTGCATTAAAAAAGGCTTTATTGTGGTAAAATTGCAAAAGATTTACCATGTTGGCTCTTTTAAGTGTTAACTCACTGGCATGAAGTGTATTCTCACTGTTGGACAACGTTATCATCACTGCCCACTTCCAGCATCTTTTCTGCATCCTACACTGACACCCTGCCATCATTTCATGCCAGCTCCCATCTCTCCTGCCTTCAGCCCCCCAGTGACCATTTTAGTTTGTCTCTAAGAATACCTGCATTAGTAAATAGCACATGAGTGGGAATTCATCACTAATTTGTGACTGACTTACCTTACTTACAAGGTTCACAATGAAGAGTGTACCAGAGCGTCCTCCTTCCTTGCTGCAAGCTAATATTCCACTGCAAATACACACTTTGTTTCTCCCCTCACATGCGGGTGGACATGTGTGCTAGTTCTGGTTTTCTGGCTGTTATAACAACAGCGCAGTGAAAAGCGGTGGAAAGGCATCTATGTGAGTCTTGTCCACTTACAAGCATTGTGTATCCGCCGTGGGATGGCTGGTTACACAGTGTAACATGAGGGGCTGCTTGCTTGTTGGGGTATCTGTCCCGCCTGGTACCCCATAGCCGGCAAGCCCCAAGAAAACCACACAGAGAATCTCCATAAGTTATAAAACTGATTGGCCCATTAGGTCAGGCTA
>LOJH01006973.1:0-31662 GCA_001685095.1 Ellobius talpinus | reverse complement strand
CACTGGGAGTGGGCGTGGCTTGCCTCTTAAAGAGTCAAAAACCATAACAATTACGATGATGAAGTGTGGATGCCAGGATATTTCACTGATCCTTGAGACAAAAATAAAGCTGAGCCTCAAGAATGAGAAGTTGAAGCAACCTCTTCCCTTTGTCCGTTATCTCTTATTTACTTATGGTTTTAACCAGAGATCTGTATTCTTTCAGTCTCAACTGCATGGTTGGAAAAGGACAACCAAGGCCTTCTGAATTTGTCTCCCCTGTGTGTAAAAGAACAGCCAGTTAAAACTGAAATTTCTTGATCCTACCCCCCAAGTGTTTAGGGCCCTCCTTGGTCAAGATATCAGACCTGGCTATTTCAACTGGGATTGGGAGATCAGGCTGTGTTGAGCAGACAGAGCTGCAGGAGACCAGCCAATGAGACTATGTGGGCAGGATTAAACTGGGGAGCCCTTGGAAAGAGTCCAGGAGAAGTAGCCTAGTTGCTCAAATAACTACTTGGTGTTTATTTGATTGTCTGCCCTGCCCACTAACATGTTTATTAGTTATTATGTTTATATATTAGCTCATATGTATATATTCTCATCTTGCAGAAGATATTGACTTTCAGGATGATTACAGTAGAACTAAGAGACAACCAAAAGTGGAATCGAGGTCTTGGCGCCTTCATTAGCCCTTATGAGCCTTGCTCTTGAGTATGATAAAAAGGGGGGGAAACTAGAAAAGCAAAACTAAACCCAAACAAACAGACAAAATCCACCATGGCTCCTACCCCATCTTTGCACGTATTAGATTTCGTTGGATATATAAAATAGACCTTCAAGAAATAGTTTGATAACATTTTGGAAAGCAATATGAAGATACCGCAAAGGGGGAAATAGTAAAAATAATGTCAAGGCAAGTGCAGCCATTAGAAAGCATGACTTTGGGTTCTTGTTCAGAAGGAATTTTGGGAAAACTTTAGGAAGAATGTTTCAGATATAAGAAATAAAAGAACCAAAAGTCCCCAGAAACAATTTCCATATCAGTACTGCAGATCTGACTCATTCACTACCTAAATAGTTGACAAAAAGCAAGACAGACATTTTCTGTTTTAAAGAAATAAAGAAGGATGCAAGTTGAACCAGAGAGTCCTAAAGTCCCAGGATCGCAGGCAGACACCAAGCCCAGCTCACATGCCTCCCATCTCCTCCTGCAGAGGGCTGACTCCTTAGACTCACTCTGCTTCCTGAGGCAAACCCTCTCCCAAAGGCCTGTTGATACCTCTGGTTTAATATAGTCCAATGCTTCTCAGATCACTTCTTAACAGGATTCCTTTTGATTTTGCATCATTGCACCTAAGATTAAGAAATTGCTTCTCCTAAGAAATAATTCTGCCTGCCATTTCAAAAATGGCATCCAGGTCTAAACAAGATGAAGTGTAGTTCAGCAGAGCTTGGGTGACTTATCGGGAGTTTGGTTTCCATCTCAAGCATACTGCTGTGTGTTCAGCAGTTGGAACACTGCCTAAAACTCGGGAAGACTCTCTGACCTGGAGGAATGAGCCTGTAAAAGAGGGGCAAGAGGGGAAGTGTAGGGCTGTTCCCACTGGGAGAAGATCGCCTTGAGGAGTGAGCCCCTGAATTTGACCCACAGCATCAGTGGGGAGAGAAGAACAGATGAATGGGTTTTAAACTGTGAGATTATAAAGAATTTTCAAAGATGTGACTGTAGGAAAGAGTGAGGTCCAAAAATGGAGTCCTGGGGACACCGATGGTGGAAAGAAGGGGTCCCAGTTAGAGAAGCCAAGAAGAGCCAGTGACATTAAAAAAAAAGGAACAGGACTGTCTCCATCTTCACAGCACATTGGGTGTACTGTGTCAATGAATTCTTACTATTATCTGATCAACAGGTCAATTGATTGATTGATTTATCAGTTTTATAACTCCGCCCATGACATGCATCAGGGACTGGGACAGACTGTAAGAAGCAGATACAGAAACCCAGGTCCTGTCTTCTACCTCCATTACAACCAGAGCTGGCCTGGATTTTATTTGTTTGTTTGTTTGTTTGTTTTGTTGCTGCTGTTATTGTTTGGTTTTGGTTTTGGCTTTTTTTTTGAACCTTGAAAAATGAGCCACTACTGAAAATTTTATGTGTAGAATAGGTAGTAGTAGGTAGTAGAGGATGAGGGGAAGCAGATTCTCACTACAGAAGAAAAAAAGAGGGACAGATAAAGAGAGCCATTACCCTGTGGAGTCTTTGAGGTCGTTGATCTCTTTGGTCCTATCTAGCCCTAAAATTTGTTTGATTCTGGTAAAAAAAAAAAAAAAAAGAAAAGAAAAAATTGAAAAAAGAAAGGATTTTCTATTGCCAAAGGCTGCTGACCGCTGTCATCTGGTAGAGCAAGCAACGAGGCATTTGTGGTCTTTCTCTTAAATGAGACCTGTGTGCGACAGAAATTAAGTCATGGGAAAGCAGGAAGAAATACCAACAACTGGTTGTGAGGTGTGGAGGGCACAGCATCCAGCGAGCGTTTCACTCACCAGCTAAGGTATATTCTAGCAGAGAGGAGACAACATTTCTCTCAATCCCTGTGAACTCAAGAGGGTTCCCTGGTCTAAGGCATCCACAGAGATACTTTCCAAGGGAGTTTCTTACAGTATTACACTGAAAAAAAAATCAAAAGCCCTGCATGGGTTTACGAATAATTGTCAACAAGAAATGGTGGCCACTGCCCATCAGGCTAACTCTCGGTGTATAGCCCTTCACTTAACCTTCACAACAGCCTCAAGGCAGGTATCCTTAGGCACTCAACAAATCCTTGTTGAAATAGTACCATGCCTAAGACTCAGAACTGTTAGCTTGCCCAAGCTTGCCTGCTGAATGGTAGAACTGTGTTAAATGTGAGCTGCCTGGATGTCAACACCAGTGTTCTTAATCACAGTGTTTTGGTTAACTCACTGAATCTTAATGCTGCACATAGTAGAGGCTTTGTGTGCCCCACCCAACACCTGCTGCATCCACAGCTGCCAGGAGCGAGGCAACCGATGGCTCACAGCTGTTTCCCTGGACTGTCCTCCCAGCCAAACAGATCTGCCCAGCCAAGGCTACTTCCTTTTCTTAGGGAAACTTAGGACCAGTAAGTGATCAGTGCAAAGGCATGGGTCTAGTTCCTTGTCTCAGCTAATGTGACCTCCAGCACCCCAGCATAACCCTCATTCTGCCTGATCGGACCTTTCTTATTCTCTGTGAAATTCTCCCCAGTAAACCTCCCAACCCAAACGTTCCTCCCAAGGAGTGTGGCCTAGGAAACCCACAAGGCCATGGCATCTGCAGAGTTCTTCTGCAGCTCCTTCTGCTCATCTAATAACTAAGAAATGTGCACTGAGCTCCAGGCACATGTGAGTTCAGCTTTGGAGTATTGTCTGTTTGGATCACTTGTCCAATTTCTATTGGGATGTCTTGTTATAGATATTATAGGTATTAATCTTGTATTGGCTATAGGTGTTCCTTTAGTCTATGTCTTGTCTTTTAGCTGTTTGGTGCCTTTTTTCTTTAACCTAAGTCTCTACTCTTAGCATGCTAGGTGTGTCTCCTTTATCGCTGTGGTTCTCAGCCTGGGGGCAGGACCCCCTGGAAAACACAGATGTTTACATTACAATTCATAACGGTAACAAAATTACAGTTATGAAGTGACAATGATAATTACTTTATGGTTGGGGATCACAACAACATGAAGGTCACAACATTAGGAAGGTTGGGAACCACTTCTCTAGAGCTCTCTCTGTCTGTGTGTGTGTGTGTTTGTGTGTCTTTGTGTGTATCTGGATGTGCTTATAGTTCATGAGTCTTCTACACAGAAAAGACTATGTAAATTAAAACAATGAGCTCCAGTTTCACTTTGATTATACTAGCAAATGTTTAAAATTTTGTTAACCACACGTACAAGTGAGTGTGGAAAAGCAAGAGCCTCCCTGCCATGGAGTAAAAATGCAAATGCATACAATTAGCAGAGAACTGTGTCAAAGTCTGAGGAGGCTGAAGATGGCCATGCACGGCACCCTTGGGACTCCACCCTTAGCTATCAGCCCTACAGGAGTTCTCACCTGAGTTTGAAGAAGCAAGCACAATGTTCAGGAAAATGCTAAACCATTTCTCCAGCTCCATTCCCAGCCCTGCTTTAGAGGCCTTCCCTCCCTTCTTCCTTCTAGTCCAGGTAGGCTCCACCAAACCCTGGAGTGCCGCCACCTTTCCTCCTCCCGCCATGCCCTCCTGTCAACTGCAGATGCCTAGAAACGCTCTCTGTCTGGGATCCCCAGTGGCCACAATGTGCTGAGACTCAGGTGACTTTCCCTCTCACTCATGTCTCCAGGCTCCTCCCAGCACTGTAGCTGCCTGCTTGAAGGGGCCTGTCCTCCCTCCTGTCTTTCTGCTGGGGGACTCAGCCAAACACTGGAGTAGACACACCCTTTCTCCTTCCTGGGGACCCTCTCAGCCCCCACCTTCTTTCTAGCCTGTGTTCATTCCTTCCTGTCAATGCCTGATACCTGATACACTTTCAATGTGGGACCCCCAGTGGTGGCCACCCCAGCAGGGTCTCAGCTAGGTGAATCAACTATCCTTCCTGTCCTGCGTTACTGTCTCTGCATTCGAACCCTCGGCCCAGTAACAATGTGCTCCAGGTGCCCTTCCTCCCACCTCAGCTTCATTCACTGGAGACTCCAAGTCTTGGTTCAGACCCAAGGTCCCCCTAGTCCTTTCATCCCTGCCTCTCTAGATAATTATTCCCGTTACTACAACATACTTGCAGGATCCCTTTTCCCACCACACCTCTAATTCCTGGTGGACTCCATCTTTAGGTTTAAACAGGATCCTCTTAGGTCCTTCCTAGATCCCCTCTCAGCCTTCCTCCTAGCCCGCCTCTATTCCTTGCTGCCACCTACACTCCTTCAGAAGTACTCCCTAGCAGGCTACCACACTTTCCTAAGAGTCAGAGAGGCCAGCAGTAATGAAGGAGCACCCACACAAAAACAAGACCATATGTCAACTCCAGATTCCTAGACACTGATACAAAAACACAATCAATAACAGCAAGACAACATGACTCCAGCAGAACCCAGTAATCTTACTACAGTAGGCCTGGAGAAAAGACATACAGCTATAGGGCAAGGCAAAGACTCAAAACAGCCTTTGTGAGTATGTTCAAGGACCTTAGAGAGGATATGAATGAAGTCTGTGGTAAATAATAATAATAATAATAATGAAATGAGATGATAAAAACAATTCATGACATTCAAGTAGAATTTAATAAAGGAACAGAATCACTAAATTCAAACTGATGTAAAACTGAAAATAAAAACTTTAGGAAGTCAAACAAAAATAAAGGTAAGCCTCACCAGCATGGTACAAGCCATGGAAGAAAGAATCTCGGGTATTGAAGACATGGCAGAAGAAATGGATGGCTAGGTCAAAAATGTGTTTTAAGAAATCCTGACATGAAGCATCCAAGAAATCAGGAACACTATGAAAAGGCAAAATCTACAAAGAGAAGGAATAGAAGAAAAAGAAACCCAAGTCAAAGGCAAAGAAAATCATAGAAGAAAAAAAATTTCCCTAATCTAAAGAATGAGGTACCTATGAAGATACAAGAAGCATACAAAACACCAAATGGAAAGGGTCAAAAGAAGAAATTCCCTATGAGACATAATAATCAAACCACTAAATATACATGTGGTAGTTTGGATGTAATTGGCCCCCATAAGTTCATAGGGAGTGGCACTATTAGGAGGCATGGCTTCGTTTGAGTAGGTGTGGCCTTGTTGAAAGAAATGTGTCACTGTGTGGTTGGGCTTTGAGTGCTCCTTCATTCAAGATATGCTCAATGTGATGCATGGTTCACTTTCTGCTGCTTGTGAATCAAAATGTAGAATTCTCAGCTCCTTTTCCAGCACCATGTCTGCCTGTACACCACCATGCCCCACCATGATGATAATGGAATAAACCTCTCAACTGTAAGACACCCTAATTAAATGTTTTCCTTTATAAAAGTTGCTATGATCATGGCTCTCTTCACAGCAATAAAAACCTTAACTAAGACAGTAAAGAACAAAAAAAGGCTATTAAAGCCTCTAAGAGAAAAAGACTATGCAACATAAGGCAGATCCATTACAATAGTACCTGACTTCTCAATGGAGACTCTAAAAGCAAGAAGGGTCTAGACAACTATTCTACAAGTTCTAATATGCAAACTCCAAGAGACCACAGATACCAGCCCAGACTACTATACCCAGCAAAACTATCAACCACAGTAGACAAAGAAATAAAAATGTGTTAAAATTAAATTTAATCAGTATCTATCTACAAATCCACCTCTATAGAAGGTGCTAAAAGGAAATCTTCAATCTGATAATATTAAGCACACCCAAGAAAACAGAAGGAATAAATAAACCCAGATTTGCAAATCAAAGGGGAGAACCTACACCATACATACATACATACATACATACGTATATATATGTATGTATGTATGTATATATGCTGTGTCTATATATATATATATCCTGAACAAAACTCAACTCCAGGTGGTTCAAGGACCTCAACATAAGGCCATATTTTTGAACTTTATCACAGAAAAAGTTAGGAATAACCTTGAAGTCACTGGCACAGGAAAAGACTTTCTGAACAGGACACTGATAGCACAGGCATTAAGAACAACAATTAATAAATGGGACTTCATGAAACTGAAGAACTTCTGTATCTCAAAGGACAGCATCATCCAGACAAAGCAGCAGTCTGCAGAATGAGTAAAGATCTTTACCAGCTACACATCTGATAAACAGCTAATATCTAAAATATATAAAGAACTTAAATAACTGAACATCAAGAAAGCAACCCAATTTAAAAAATGGGGTATAAACAGAGAATTCTCAAAAGATGAAACACAAATTGCTGAGAAGCACTTAAAGAAATGTTCGACTTTCTTAGCCATCAGGGAAATGCAAATTAAAACTACCTTGTGATTCCACCTTACACCAGTCACAATGTCCAAGATCAATAAAACAATGACAGCACATGGTGGCAAGGGTGCGGGAATAGGGGAACACTCACCTATTGTTATTGGAACCGTGAGTTTGTACAGCCACCATGGAGATCAGTGCCATGGTCCCTCAGGGAGATGGGAATAGCTAGAACTCAAGATCCACTATACCACTGTTGGACAAATACCCAAGGGACTCTACATCTACTACAGAGACATTTGTTCAGCCATGCTCATTGCTGTTCTATTTATAGTAGCCAGAAATTGGAAACAACCTAGATGTCCATCAAGAGATTAATGAAAATGATAATGGTAGATTTTTAGAATGGAATATTACTCAGATGTTAATAAAAAGAAAAAATACACTGAATCATGAACTTCACAGGTAAATAAGTGGAGCTAGAAAAAAAATCATCATGCGTGAGGTATCCCAGACCGAACAAGACAAATGTAAATGTATTTTTTGAATGTGGATGCTCAATTCTTTAAGCCTTCATTAGGCATGCTACAGTTGGCATACCCACAGAGATTCAGTATAGAGTAAGGACTGGGGAAGGGAAGGCTTTCCCAAGGAAGAGGAAATAGACTAGATGATAATTAAAAGACATGGGGTGGAGACTGGAATGGAAGGAAGGGAATATGGGAGAGACAGATAACACTAAGGGCCATTTGAGGAAACCTACTGCAGTAAAGCTTCTTAAAATATATGCACATATGAAATAACTCTAAATGGAATCACCAAATAATAGAGGTTGGAGAGACAAAGTCCCAACAAGACATCTCTTGCTACCAACTGAAGCCTCCATTGCCAGGACTGAAACTCATCTGTTAGACAAAGGACTCCACGGAAACCCACAAATAACTCAGACCATGACTATTGGTTGTTCTTCACAAACTGAAGGTAAGGCCCAATTGCTGAAGGCAGTACCTACACATCTCATTGAACACAGAGAAGTTGAGCTGGTGCTTAATTTGAGCCTTCACCTATACTGACTAGTGTTCATGGCACTGGAAGGTACTCTACATATACCAGAGGGGAGGTAAATTCCAACCAAGCCACAAACCCTTCAGTCTGCACTGGCGACCGGTCTTCATGATATGTCAATACAATAGTGGCACAAATGCTTTAAGAGTAACCAATCACTATGTGACTGGATTTAAGGCCCACTCCATGAGATGGAACCCATCCCTGACACTACTCTGGTAGCCAAAGACCTGAGACTAGATAGGTTGTTGGCCTAGGGGACAAATATTCAGTGTGTTCTGCTAAAGAAGTGTAGCTATGAAATGACTCCTAATGACATTCTGCTATATTCATAGTTCAATGTCTTGCTCGGTCATCATCAGAACAGCTTCTTCCTGCAGCAGATGGGAACAAACAGTGACCCACAGCCAGACAGTGTGCAGAAAGTGAGAGACCTTGGAACACTCAGTCCTAAACGAGATGTCTTCATTAAATCCCACCCCTCAGGGCTCCCCTTAGGGAACTGTGTAGAAGAGGGGGTGAATGATTGTAAGAGCCAGAGGGTATGGATAGCTCCAAGAAAACAGTGTCTTCCAGAAACAGCAGGACCTGTGCACATAGGAACCCACAGAGACTGTGGCAATGTGCACAGGGCCGACACAGGTCCAAGCCAGATCGGTCCCAGTGCTGAGAGGGGAAGTGGACATGAACCTCCATCCCTAACCAGAAGCTATCTCCAAGTATCAACCACTCTCAAAAGAAAAATTAAGTTTCTTCCAACAGAATCTTCTGGATTCACAAACCACACTTAGAAGCCAGGCTCCATGCCCAGTGGTAGATGAGTTACTACAAAGTGAACTCAGTGGCATTTGGGAGATGCTTTGTCTCACAATGCTTCGTTTGGGCATTTATTACTTTATGGGTGTTCTGCTTATATATTATGGCTTCTGATTTTACATTTTAACAGATGTTTTGTGTGTGCATGTGTGTGTTTCTCTGTGTGTATGTGTTTCTTGTGTTCTTTTTTTCTGTTTGCTGGTTGATTTGTTTTATTCTGGTTTGATTTCTTTTAATATACCTGTTTTAATATGCCTCTAAAGAGAGACAGAAAGAAGGCATAGCCTTGGATGCGTAGGGAAGTGGGGAGGATCTGGGAAGAGATAAGGGAGAGGAAACCTTAATATATTGTGTTTTCATAATAGATTGTATTTTTAATATTTTATTTAGGAAATATTGTCAATAGAAAAGAAAATACTAAGGGAAGGCAGGCCTGCCCCTAGCATAGCCAACACAGTAAATGGAGATGTTGAGAGTTAGTTACATCTATGTTGTCATCCCTGGCTCCACCCCATACACAAGGGCCTGGACACATGTGTAGTAAGACTCGTTTATTATTCATTATGCCAAGCTCCACGCAACCCTCTGGAGGACTGATGAGAAAAGAGGCCCTCACGGGGAGTATACATGCCCTGGTTCAATTTAAATCACCCCACTTACTACGTATTCATGAATGCTCCGAGTTGCAGTCATATTCAGTAGAAACTACACTTTAGTTGTTAAACTTTCTTTCTTTTTCCAAGTTGGTGACATCTGGTATGGTGTTTTCTTCTAAAGCTGGGCAGTAAGTGTCACAGAGCTTCAGCTCCCAATCAACCACCTATTCCAAGGGGAAAACAATATGGTGAGTTATAGTCAACACATTTGTGTTAGGTCCTTTTGCCCCCAAAGAATTCTCTAGTAGAATGATCTGAGTATATTTAAGTTGGTCTAGGCTATTCTAGGGTATTCTTTGAGAAGATTAGGAGTATTAAATGCATTTTTAACTTAGGATATTTTCAATTTAGAATAAATTTACAGAGACCATTATCAGTTTAGAAACAGTGTCCCACTGGTTCTGCTCCTCTGGGGAACTCTAACTGTCACCAGACCACAAACAAAATAGTATGCACTAAAAGTAGGAACCGGATTGCTCAAGTCTAAGGGTGGAACAGCTCTCCAGTCAATACAGGGCCAAATTCATAGACTGTCTGACTCTTCTATTCCCATTCGGGTCATGGGGACATGGAGTGCACCTCTCCGGTATGTAGTGGGTATTCACTCTGCCCACATTTTGTGGAGTTCCATGATCATTGTCACGCAGCTGCAACGCTGGCTGCTATGCTAGTGGGTGGGTACGGAGAGGGCAAAGATTCCAGGCTCCTGAGACTTGTTAAACATTAATCGTGTTATATATATGCCAAGGAGAAAGAATATCTGTTGAACATTCACTCAGTAACTGCTTTGGATGGCAAAAGACAGTTACCTCCTTGTGGTGCAACCACCAGCCTCTCCTCCCCTGGGTGCCTCGTCCCCTGGGGGAATCCCTGACCAGCTATACTAGCAACTTTCTCTGCTTGGACATACAGCCTGTACCAGCCTAAGCCTATATTCCTGTGCAGCCTATAACACAGGAGCTGGACATCGAGCTAGTTAGACACAAGTTACCAACAAAAACAACCGGGGAATTTTGCAAACTAAAAACCTGGCAGGAATAACAGTAATAACAGTACTTTTTCTGGTTTAATCCAATGCTTAGACTTGAGCATGAGACTTATACTTAAAAGGAGCTTTTTTCTGTCTTGCAATATGTTTTTCTAAAAGAAAAAAATTAATGTCTTTTTAAGCATACATGAAAAATAAACTTCTCAAGAGTTATTGAGAGCTCAAAATACTAAAATTCCAAGTCCTCTATACTGATGAAATAGAATTATTTTTCCTATCACCCTTCAAGTTTGTACTGCAAGAAAAAGATACAGTATCTTACATTGTGAAGCTATGAGAACTTTGTTGGCAAGGATTCTTTGATGCAGATAATTCCACAACATAAATCAAGGCTTGTTAAACACACAAGAAAAGGAAAGGCAATACAAGTCATTTTACAATTTGCTAGACACAGTAGTAAGAAAAACAGGAAGTGGGTGTTTATTAGCAGTCCCAAATATACCAGCCAAAATACAACTCCCCATGGAGTCGGAGGTATTCAAAATAGAGCAGAGAACAGAATTCCTGAGATTATAAAAGGGTAATTAATCACAAGCAGTATTCACAGATCAGTGATTTGGAAACTACCTTTTTACTGAAGATCTGGATCAAGAGTAAACTTCAAAGCAAAATGCACGGATCTCAGATTCACTGCATCTGGTCGATAAACCCTCCCAAAAGGTCACTTTAAACCCATCTGACAGTCCGTCTTTATTACATAATAACTATGTGTGCAATGCATTAAATAGCCGTCTTTTACTTGACTTGGTGAGCACATAAATGCCTCCCCACATCAGCCATTGGCATTAGAAACACTGCCTCTCTTGCTGCTGTTTAGTACCTAGAATTCATAATCAGGTATATTTGTCTAATGGTGTGTCATAGGAACATGTGGTCTGACACCAGAAAATCATGTTCACAAACTACTTGGACATCTCCTATAACCTGATGGTATTAGAACTTTTTTAATTAGTGAGCCTTTATATATATACCCCAACTACTCTGGTTTGGAACTTAGGGTCTTAATGTTTTAAAAGCAATGGTTTGAAATATATACCTAGAGAGATGAACGGCTCAGAGGTTAAGAGCACTTGCTGCTCTTGCAGAAGACCTACATGACAGCTCACTGCCTGCTAACTGCAGTTCAGGGGACCCAGTGCCCTCTTCTGGCCTCCAAGGGCACTAAGGCACGCATATGGTACACATTTATATAGGCAGATAAAAACACTCATACCCATAAAGTAAAAATAAATAAATCATTTTTAAAATGTGTATCTAGCCGGGCAGTGGTAGCACACGCCTTTAATCCCAGGACTCGGGAGACAGGCAGATCTCTGTGAGTTTGAGGCCAGCCTGGTCTACAGAGTTCCAGGACAGCCAAGGTTACACAGATAAACCCTGTCTCAAAAAACAAAAAAAAATCTAAAATATATGATGCATGAATTTCATATAACTTTCATGACTAATGTAAAGGAGTTAAATGCAAATTTTTATCGAATTTCAGGAACTATTTACTTCTACCTGGTGAAGTTGTGGAATCGGATGATTTAGAGTCTTAAGGACTCAAGAATTCCTAGTGATAAGACAACTTGGAAAAGCATCTCTTGGTTTCCCCCTTATGGACTAAAGAAATCAGAGCTTTGTTCCTGTTGTCCCAAGTACTTACCAGGGTGAATAAAATGACCTAAATGTTTGAGTGGCACCATACCTCTGACTGAAACCACTTAGAAAAGCCAACAAGTCAATGTATTAAATTATTTGTCCCTGTCAATAGAAGTAATGGGAAGGTATGTGCATGGTGGATTGGAAAGCCATTCATGCATCTCACATAAATGTGTGTGGTCCTACAAGTTTAGACTAAAGAAGAGAAGGAGGCCGGGTCCTTGAAAGCAGCTCACCACAGGAAGGGAAATTAATGATAGAAATCACAAATTAGCTTGTGAGCTCCAAACTGATCCCGACTTCTTCCTTCCCTAATATCTGAAGACCAATCTCACAAGAAAAAGAAAAAGGCAAGCTAGCTGTCAATTGGCCCTCTCGTTTGGGACCAGCCAGCATGCAGAG
Organism: Ellobius talpinus; assembly: GCA_001685095.1. NCBI lineage: Eukaryota > Metazoa > Chordata > Mammalia > Rodentia > Cricetidae > Ellobius > Ellobius talpinus. The sequence goes on along the minus strand of LOJH01006973.1, from coordinate 19,098 downwards.
ACAAAGGAGAAGAGAAGAGAGGAGGAGGAAGGAAAAGGAGAGTTCTGTGCTGGCCTTCATCCTCCCTTCTCTGCTCCGAGGATGTGATGAGGATGTGATGCGATGAGGAGGTGACGGTGTTGACACAAACGGTCTCCTCCTCCAGGGTGAATGGGAGGACGTACAACTTCCCTGTGGCTAAGTCCTGGACAACAGAATGTGGCAGAAGCAATGACTTCTGCTCCTGGGCTGGCTCTAAAACATACCAATCAGTTCTCCTTGCTTCCCAGCTGATGACCTCAAAGAGACCCCAGGAGACAGTGGCATCCTCCAGGGATGAAGGAAAGGTCTGTAGAAGACCCCTCTTGTGCACCCAGTGGACTGCCTGAAGGGGGGAAAGGCTTTTAGTGTGCTAACCCACTGAAACTGGGGGAGGGGCCGTCAGTTACACCATCATGTGCCCTGTCATGTCTTATATACACTAGACAAGACAGAGTCCTTCAGATCACTCTATTCAGCCAATCAGCTCTGGCTTCTGAAGCATCTGGGGAAGTTGGGGAGAAAAGTCTTTCTTGTTCCTCCCTTATTTTCCTGGCAAACCAAGTTTCCTGTGACCAGCTCAGCCAGTGGTGGCAGCCAGAGCCATGGCTTCCGCTTGGAACTTCTAAAATACAGAAGGTCACAGATGTTTTGTGCAGTTCACACCCTGAAAATTAGCTCTGCATTGGCGGGGAAGAGGGTACAAAGTCTGTTTTTACTTGGTTTTAAATTATTATTATTACTATTAATTGATGGTGCTCCTGTTGTTTTCCTTTTTCTTCTTTTCCCTCCTCCTCTTTTTCTTCTTTTCCTCAGAGTGGTATTGAACTCCAGTTCTCCACTGATCCCAAAAACTTCATCAAATATATTGCATCCAAAGGGAGCAAGCCAAACCCAAGGTCTAGTTGTATTGTTGCCTTTTGTAGACGCTCTAGCTGGTCCTCATGTTGATCACCATGCAGAAACACTTGTCCTGTAACTGAGATGAATTAAGCAGAAGTAGCAACCCTGAAGATATTCTAGGGCTTGGAACAAAGGCAGGCGCCCCCAGGAACCTGCTCTGAGAAAGCTATAACAGGAAGGAAAATGTCCCCAATGAAGCATTAGAGTACACACAGCACCTGGCATTTCCTGTCAAAATGATCCAAGCCAAAAAAGGAGTTCATGCAAATGGACTGAAAACAATGTTTTCTGAAAAAAAAAACTGTTTTTGAAACTATTTTCCTTAAAGGAATATAGCCTTTGTGTGTGTTTAATCATACTAAAGCTACCAACCACACAAGGCTGTGGGGCTCTAAGTCTTTACCACAGCATGCTGGTATAGTCCTCACAGGGTTCTGAAAACAAAAATTGTGAGAGCAATATTTTATAAATGAGACTTTATTTATTTGGTAAAGTGATTTCACACAAAGATCTCAAATTTCTGGCCCCTCTTATAAGACCGAAAGATTGAGAAATGTGGGCCCACAGGTATATGAACTTAAGTCTCCCTCTGTCTGTAATAACCTGAGGGAATGTTGCCTGTTGTAAGCCCATTGTGACCACTCTGCTTGCCCAACTATTACCTGCCTTTCTTAAAGGGTACTGAACAGCTCCTTCAGCAATATGTATATCAATTGGTGCCAGCATGTTCATTGTGCGTGAATTTCTAAGTCTGAACTACCGCTTCCTGAGAAGAGACCAGCATTTGGAAGCGCTGAATCTCAGATGTAGCGACAGAGTCTAGCTGAGGGTTTTTGTTGTTGTTTTAACTAAATTTTGATGCTGTTAGGAGCAAATGAGAAGTACATGTGTAGGGGCAGCAAAAGACCCTCTTTCATTTTGAGTGGTTCTTTCTGCCGGACATTGGGAGGGATGGACAGATGAGAGGAAGTTTTGCTGCCCTAGGTCACTGATGTAAAGAGCCTCAACAGCATGGCGGTCCAGTGGAGCTGACTTCATCAAGGGGAGGCACTGAACCTGCACTCAGTAACACTTGTAAGATGCTTGTGATCGCCTCTGGGCTTGTGAGTGTGGCTGAGCAGTGTAACTGAGTGTCACCCCTTTATGTCTGGGCAAAAGTTGGCTCCTGTCACTGTTGCTGCATGTCCTCTATTAAACATGCATCCAGCAAAAGCACACATGCTGTCCTCTATTAAACATGCATCCAGCAAAAGCACATTTGCAAGGGGCACTGTGAGTTTGTGGCCTGGCCTCCATTGTCATTGTCCCTGATTCTGAGATTGACAGTTTAAAAGTTTGTATTATTTTCTTCTTTCTTGTTTGCTCTGTCTTCATCTTTGTCATCAAGTGGTCCTTATCATCACAAAACAGTGCATCAAAGTGTGAGGATTCTTATTTGTTAATTGATAATTGCTTTAGTACACAGTGTGGGAACGGGAACAGGTCAAGAATCCTGTTCTCTGGCCTCAGCTTGAACTATAACAACTCTGGGTAAATATCTTTCATAGAAATAATTGAAAAGCATGAAAGCCTAGCGGCCTGTTATAATGAGAAGGGCACACATCTGGGGGCGTGGAGAGTACTTCCTTTTCTCACTGGGAAACCTCAAGCACAACAGCTAAAAGCTTCCATCCGTTCTCACATACCTCCATGGCACAGAATATGTCTGAGCTCTAATTGGCCCCTAACAGCATCAAAATTTATTTAAAAGAAATGACAAAAAAAACCACCCAGAGTCTGTCACTACATTTCAGAACTTGTAAGTCCATAATCTTTTTCTGTCAACTTCATCCAAGAAAAAACAAAAAGTATAAGAATTCATTTTCTTTGAAGTATATGAATACTATTCTCGCTGTGTGCGCTCTCACTTCAAATTATGTTTTTAGTAAGTGTGTACCTTCAAAACATATTAGAGTTCTTTGCTTTCATTGCAGTAGTTTACATAAAGGCTGGCTACAGGCAGAAGTGAACTAACTTGACCTCAGGTTCCATTGACAGATGCTTGCTTTGGTTCAATTGTTGTCTGGGAGGGACTGGGGGTTAAGTGTGACATAATAATATTAGTGAAAACAATAGCCATTTAGTTTATAGAGACTCTTTCTTCCTGTGATTTCAAAGCAAACTTCAAGCCCTACTGCATTGAAAGGAGTCAGCCCAAGACTTGGCAAGTGCAGCTTACAGAAGACTTCATTCACCCACTGGGCGAGCACAGGCTGTGGGGACGCAGGGGCTGTGCAGTCAGAAGTCAGTCTTGCTACAGCTTCCCGACCTGCATCTGCCCTGCTGACACTGGTCCCGTGTTCATGGATCTCTTCCTAGTCAAATTGTGAGTTTATTTCCCAGGAAGATCATTCTCTTTAGCCCATCATTTCCAGCTTCCTCTTCAACAGTGGTTTATCTGAGTAATCTGGGTTTCAGCTCAATGAAGCCTTCATCTTTTTTTTGGTGGGGGGTCTTCTTTTTTTCTTTATTTTTTTAAGTAGAATTTTCCAAAAATGAATAACCAATTGGTAATACTTGTTGGAGATCAAAGGAGTCTATAGGGAAAGGACGAACTGTTCACACGGCTTTCTGTCATATAGCAATGAGCCCAAAACTGGGAGATTCATGTCTGATAATGCTGAAGTTCACTCCTAGCAGAAACTTCCGGAACCACCTCCTGCCCAGTACAATTACCTCACTTCCCTAGAATGTCTGCTCATTTTCTTTTCCCAGCATCCCTTCAATATGAACACCTCCCAGCCAAGTCAATTAAGGAAGAAAAAAAGCAAAACAAAACTCATTTTCCATCTTTGAATGACTCCTGAGAGCCATCCACGGCTAATGTTAAACACAGGAGAGCAGTAAGCTTGAAGGTTCAGACTAGGGAATGAGGAGGTAAGAGAATAAGGGTTATCCATTAAGCACGGGTTTAGAAACCGGAGTGTCATGGCTACTTTGAGATAAAACTCATTTACACAAAGCAAAACAAAAATCTGCTTAATAAATCTAGGGAGAAATGTGAAAGGCAGAGGAGACTGCAAAGAACAATAACAGGGTCTTTGGGAGATGTTCTGTCGTTCCTAGGAGTTGAAAGAGATGTAAGGGTATAAAACATAGAACCCATGCATTTTAAGAATCTGTTGCTTTTGGGTCCAACTGACCCTTCAGCAGAATCTGCAGATCTTGTCCACAGATGTGTACCCATGCGCCACATGGAGCGTGTATTTTGGCTCCAATAGACAGCAAATGAAACACTCCCTTGGTAGCCCCTCTGTGGCTGACTTAGGAGCACACTCCCTAATCATTTGGGAGAAGGCAACAAGTTTTCAGGAATTCTCCAAAATGTTAACCAGTTACACTTTTTAAAAAGAAAGAAAGAACTCAAGGTCCAATTGCTCATGAGATCCAACAGTTTCCCTTTTCACACATTTCTTTTCACCAGTTCACACAAAGAAGAGTATTAAAAATCATTACAAAACCATCATTTTGTTAGATGCCACAGATTCTTTTGAAATCCCCACCTTCATAATGGCATAACCTATATAAAAGCAGCAGTCGAAGGCATTCCAGAGGCAAAGGCAGCACTGCACTTTTAATTATCTCTTGGTATTTCCTCTTTTCCCTTAAAAGGCTTAAGTAAGCTCACTGGCATTGAATTTGCCTGGTCCTTCCCAAAATTATTAGTACAGCTTTTTTAAAATGAATAACACAATTTCTGTCCCCAGTTAACTACTGTCCTTCTCCATCTCATCCAAATTCAACCAGGAAAAAGGAGTGCGGCTCTGAACAAACCCTTTCACAATGGATTGAATTTCATCTAAAAGCATGAAATTCCACATAGCCAGAAGTGGTTTCTAATCTTTATATATAGGAACTTATGAGGAAAAAAGAGAAAAAAAGAAAAAATCAAAGCCCCGGATTAAGCAAGAAAAAAAGTTGTAAACGAAGAACTCCAAGCCGTTGCCCAGCTGATTGGGTAAAACCCTGTAATGTTTCCCAAGCTAATCACAGGGAAGCAATGGAGACTGTGGCTAGCAGGTCTTACAGGTCATTATTTACTGAAATGCTACACTGAGTGGTTATTTCTTTTTAAATACTAATAGCCTAGAAATCTGGCCCCATTTGGAAGAGGGTCAGCACAGAGGCATCTGATTAGTGTCAGAAATGACTGCCTCTCTTCGGTAAAGGAATTCCCTAAAGGAGACATAATTCACAATGACAAATGTTGGCATTTTTAGAATTACAAACATAACCTACAACTTGACTTCAGGTTATGAACTCGTCGGATAAAGTTTGGAGCTTGTTTAGTTGCTGGTCAATGAGTCACAGTTTTTTTTTTAAAAAAAATCCAATTATGTGTGTGAAAAAAATATAAAGAACTATGTAGCACAAATTTCTGGTGCTCAGAATACAAGGCCGTGGAAATGTCTGTACTACAGGCTGAAGTTGGATGTGTCGAGGGATATATTTTCTGAGCCAAGCCTTTCAGATACACTTTCTCAAATTTAATGAAATCTTTTAATAAAGGGGGTGATGTCAGCTGGTAGTAAACAAAGGTTTTCCTCCCATTCTAGTAACTAATATATCAGGCGTAGGGATTCAGTATGTATGCTGCTTTTACTTTGGGGGGCACAAAGGCACTGGGGTCCACTTCAAAATGATGAACTAACATCAGTGTAGCCGCAGGGCTATGTCTGACCTGCCAGTGAACATCCTTTTGCTTAAAGACACCAAATACAAAATCTGTTAAAAAGCCACCTGCTTCCAGGCTTACGATGAATTTATGTGCAGACTTTGGTGAACAGGAAAACCTTTGCAGCGTCTCTCCTGAAACTCCAGAGTTGTCTGAATGCCAGAACCCTTCATTTATGACACCTTAACTTTAAGTGAGCATGGTACTGTATATTAGAACATCTGCTACCTAACCATGTTCTTCCAATAGGTGACTATTTCTTATGCTTTCTCATTCTGCGGAGACAATAAGCTGCATAATTACACTCTTTTTCCCACCTAAAGAAAAAGTTTTAAATAATTAGAAAATATAAAATGCTATTTGCAAATAAAACATTTAGAACTTCTAAATTTTTGCCTTTCTAAGAATTACTTAGACTAAAAGAGACCAACTTTTTGGTGTTTCAGTCAGTTTTACATTTACTGTACCGTTGTAAAAACTATTTTAGTATTTTTTAACCAGAAAATGATGTGAAATCTGAAAGACTGTTCTAACCATTCAGTGTCAGCAACAATACCAACAGGGAAACTTAAATTCTTAAGCTCAAGGTGGTCCTGCAAGTGTAATGAGAAACAGAGAAATACCGAACTTCAAACTTATTCTCATAGGTGCATTTTCTTGATGCCAAAATAACCATATGACTTTGCCTTTTCCCATCATGTTTTGGGAGACAATGAATTCTGAAGTTATCCTGTTAGTCTCAGACCTCCCCACAGAAGAGGTGAGTGCTTGTCTACTTAGATTTTGGAGGACACCCATGTCCTTCTTTATGTCATACCAAAGCTAAGGTCTGTGCTGTAAGCCAGAGCTGACCAGAGATCAAAGCCCGGGCCACTTGCAATAAAACCAGAGGAGGAAGCCCAAAGAACCCAAGAAACAAAGGAAAGCACTAGGAGAGAAGGATCGGTCTGAGATACAACATTTCATCCCAATTGGAGCCCGAGTAGAAGCTCAGTATTAGGACAAGAACACAGAGCACATGTTTGAACACAGTTGCTCACTTGCCTATCTGCACACCACTTTCTGGACTGAACTTCCACTTTTAAATTAATTTTTTTTAGAATGAGAGTATGTTGTTTGTTGAATAAAGTCTTCATCTTCTAAATGTCTACATGCCTGTGAAACTGTGTGGATAGAAACAAGGTCACCACTTTTCATCATTGTACCTACAGCCCATGCCTTGGAATCAAGGATAATAGAGTGTATCTATGATAGATTAAAAAGAGCCCAGTTTGAAGTATCTGACTCTGGTTATTTGGCTCTGTTGGACTACTAAGAATATAGAGTGTATAAAATACCAACTATAACTTTACATGATAAGAACAAAAACTATGCATGAGTTCTTGGATAAGACTCAAATGTTACAGAAAATAAAACCATATGAATGGGAATGGGGAAACCATTTCAGATCATCCAAATGCTGCATGGTGCAAACTGAGCAAATCGGTTACTGCAATGGGCCTCTCAGTGCCAAGAACTATGTCAGTTTGTTAGCGCAGCTCAAGACAGAATTTCGGGGTTACAGTTTTGGTGTTTCCACTGTATTTAATTAATTATGTACATAATATGTGATATACTAAAATATTCTGATTCAGAATTAGGTAAACAATAAAGAGTAATTTTGTGGAGCCTGATATTTTTTATGTTTTCAAGATTTCAAAAAACCCTGTGAATCAGACTATTCAGCTCCTGTTCAACCCATATAAGGGCTGGGGAGGTCACTTGGCTTCCCATGGAGCAAAAGGACACTAATCCCATCCCTAGAGCCCACCGGAGGTACTAGGTGCAGTGGTAGTGTTTTTAATCCCACAGTGAGGAAGCAGAGATGGGTGAATGGACCCTGGGGCCTACTGGCCAGTTACTCTACCTCAACCAGCGATCTCTAAGCCAAGGATGAAACCCTGTATCAACACACATGACGATGGAAACTGAGAAGCAATAACTAAGGTTGATCTCTGGCTGCACACATACACACACACACGTACACACACACACTACTACATGCATGCACACACACATATTTCTATATTTCGTATGTAAAATTATTATTAATCATCTTGAACAGATAATAGGATAACATATGTATTCAAACACAGTTTTCTAGTGGGTTTACACTGAATGCCAATTTCATGTCTATAATTTATAATATTAGTGCATTCCATACTGCTAAAAGATACATCAAATATCACAACAAAAATAAGCAAATACCAGTTAGACATGTCCATTTATATTGTACCCCTAGAACTCAGGAAGCAGAGGCAGAAAGATGATGAGTTTTTTTACCCAAAATCAGTGCAAGTACACAGGGAGACTTTGTGTTTAAAAAAAAAATAGACGCTGAACTCAAAGCAATGTGCATGAATTTAAGCCTGATATTTAGTATTTTCTTAAAAATCACACATTAAATTTTATAAATGCTGTTTTGCTAATTCTGATATTCTCTCTGTTTCAATGAAAATGTCTTCTATGCCCAGTGATTGTCTTTTGGTTGCTCAGCACCTGGGATCACACTTTGCACTGGTGAGCCATGTCTTGAGCTGGTCATGTTGTGCCCATTGTACCAATGAGGTAAGTGGAGCCAAGAGAGGATATCAGTTTCTAGAAATTCAGTGCTGCTCACAGTCAAAGGTCTAGCCTCTCCTATTCAAATTAGGTGCAAGAAAAGACTTTCTGAATAGAACACTGTTAGTGCAGGCACTAAGACCAATTAATAAATGGGACCTCATGAAACTGAAAAGCTTCTGCACCGCAAAGAACACCATTGTCCAGACAAAGCAGCAGTCTACAGAATGGGTAAAGATCTTTACCAGTTACACATCTATAGACAGCTATTGTCTAAAACATATAAGCAACTAAAAAACCTGGACATCAAGAAAACAATTTAAAAATGGGGTACAGATCTAAGTAGAGAATTCTCATAATATGAAACAAAAGAGGCTGAGAAACACTTAAAGAAATGTTCAACATCCTTAGCCATCAAGAAAATGAAAATTAAACTACTTTATGATTCCACCTTACGCCAGTCACAATGTCCAAGATCAATAAAAGAAACGGTAGCTCATGCTGGTGAGGATGTGGGATAAGGAGAACATTCATCCATTGCTATTGGGACTGCAAACTGGTCTCCATGGTACAAGTATACCCAAAGGACTTTACATCCTACTACAGAGATATTTGCTTATCCATGCTCATTGCTGCTCTATTCATAATAGCCAGAAATATAAACAGCCAGACGTTCCTTAATGGATGAATGATAATAAAAATGTGATAAATTTACACAATGAGTATTACTCAGATGTTGGAAAAAACCTAAATCATGAACTTTACAGGTAAATGTATAAAGCTAGAGAAAAATCATCCTGAGTGAAGTAACCCAGAAAACCAAATATGGTATGCATTCTTTTATATGTGGATGTTAGCTTTTAGGCCTTTAATGGGCATGCTATAATCATCATAATCACAGAAATTAGGTATAAATTAAGGAACTGAGAAGGAGGGGGAGGATCTCCCAAGGAAGGGGAAACAGAATATATAGTGATTGAGAGATAAGAAGTAGAAGCTGAAACAGGAGGATTAAATAGATATGGGGAAGGGCAAGGTAGATAAGGAAGGGAATATGGGAAGGGACAGCTAAAACTAAAGGCCATGTGAGGGGTCCTATGGAAACCTACTACAGCATAAGCTTCTTAAAATGTATATATATGGAAGAAATCAAAATGGAATCATGAAATAAGAGGGGTTGGTGGGAACAAAGCCCCAAGAAGACATCTCTTGACACCAAGTGAAACCTCCAGAACCAGGAATGAGTTTAATCTAATTGAGTTGTTAGCCAAAAGGACCCTGTGGAAACCTCCAGACAACTCAGACAATTGCCAAGGCTATCGGTCGCTCTCCACAAACTGAGAATAAAGCCCTATTGCTGAAAATAATACTTACATATCTCAATGAACATTGAGAAGTTGAGCTGGTACCCAACTTGAGAATTCACTCCGACTGACTAGGGTTGTATTCACAATAATGGAAGGTACTCTGCATTCTGTCAAAGAAGAAAGGCTGCACCCACCAAGCCAGAAACCCTTTGATCAACAGTGGTGACCTGATTGCCATTACATTGATACAGTAGTGCACAAATCACTATCTGATTTGAGGTAAGGGCCACTCCACAAGATGGGCATGCTGTACACCACTCAGGTGGCCAAGAACCTTAACCTGTACAAACCATGGGCCTAGGAAGAAAACAAACACTATTGTTCTACCAAAGGAATGGAGCTAGAAATGACTGCTAAGAATTCAGTGTCTTGCTCAGCCATCATCAGTGAAGTTTCTTCCTGCAGCAGATGGGAACAAACACAGAGACCCACACCTGGCCTCTGCAGAGAGGGAGAGACCTTGGAGCACTCAGTCCTAAATGGATGTCTTCATCAAACCCCTCCCCTCAGGACTTAGGGAACTATGTAGAGAAGGGGGGGAACTGGAGGAGTCGGTGAGGAGGGGAAACACCAAAGAAACAGTGCCTTTCAGACACAGCAGTCCTGGAGTACACATGAACTCACAGAGACCGTGGTAAGATGTGAAGAGCCTGCATAGGTCAAAGCCAAGTGGGATCCTGGCATTCAGAGTGAAAGTGGGCATGAGCTCCCATCCCTAATCCAGGAGCTGTCTCCAACTGACAGTCATTCTCCAATGGAGTCTCACTATGTACACAAACCACACTTACAGGCAGACACTATGCCCAGCAATAAATGGCCAACACCAAACAAACTCAGTGCTATTATGGGAGATGTTTTGTCTTAGAATGCTTTGTTTGGGCAATTTTTACCTTATGCGTCTTTTGCTTGCATATTATGGGTTCTAGTTTTGTGTGTGTCTGATTTTCTTCTGGGGTGTGTGTGTGTTTCTTTGTGCTCTTTTTTGTTTCTTTTTCTGTTTGTTATTCTGGTTTGATTATTTTTATTTGCCTGTTTGTTTTCTGAAGAGAGAGAGAGAGAGAGAGAAGGCATGGAGTTTGGTGGGTGGGTAGATGGGTAGATCTGGGAGGAGATGAAGGAAGTGATTTGGGTTGTTGGGTTTTTTGTTTTGTTTTTGTCTGTTTGTTTCTGTTTAAAATAGGTGAAACCTCACTACTCATGGGGTCCTGGAGTCCCTGTCACTCATTCTGTGAACTTACTATAGGCTGCTTCCGCTCAGATGAATGATATTCACAAGGGACAGAGAGTGACAGTGGGAACTGCTCACAGAGAACGAGCCGCTTGTCGAGTTTATACCTACAACATGGAGTGTGGCTCCTTACAAGACTGTTTCATGGCACGAGAAGGCGACCCACACTCTCAGGAAACCCCTCAGCGTACAAAGATAACCTCTTTATAAGCCTTACCAAGTAAAACACACACATACAGAAAGTTGCCAAAAAGAAAAAAAATAGTTACAAAACCCAAATAGAGTTCAAACACTTCATTTGATTAAAATTTTTTTAAATGGAATGTTTTCTTTGATTTTTCTCTTTGGATGCTAGGGCTACATTCTGAAATTGCTTTTTAATTCCCCATACGGTGATTATATAATGATGCCTTTACCAGCTGTGAACATAGTCTCTCCCCTGATAACATTTTATTTTTAAAGGAAATTGTCTTTGAGGAAAATATTTTGATATTATGCAGCAAAATAAGAAAGAACCAAAAAAAAGCCAAAACAAAGATCACCAAAAAAGGGTAAGTTTACTTGGTCTGCGGGGGAAAAGAGGAATAATTGCTACATAAGATAAAACAAAATCAACCAAGCGTGTAGGGGAAATGGTTGGCTTGTTCCACATAAAAGGAACAGACCGGCAGCCCCTTTCTTCTGCGTTCCAACCAAAGGGTGTTTTGATAGTTTTGGGACATAGTCAAGTGTCCAGACTCTCATGTCCTCTCTTACAGGTCCCAACCAATGTCCTGTTGGATCGCCACACTTCACCTAAGCCTAGGAACGACAGGTGCAGAGCAAACAGGCAGGGTGGAGAGGGAACATAAACCTCCATGGTCAGTTCCCCTCCGGACTCTCCAGGACCCTGGTCATGGAAAGTGGGGGAAGACAATAACCAAGCAGAGAATAGGGCCCCCAAATCAAGGAGCACCAAGAAAGGGACTTTATTTTTGCCAAGATTCTAAACCATGGGAGACAAGAAACTTGCGCTTGGGTGTGGCTGCCCTGAGCCTCGCAGGAGCCTTAGCATCACTCCTGACGCCACCTGCTAGATGCTGTGAGTATCACTATCCCTTCCCACTCCCTCTCTATCCCACATTGTGGAAGAGCTGTGTCCAGAAATTGCAAAGTGTCTCCTCAGCAAGGATAGGTAACTCAGATGAGAAGTCCTGCTACCAGTATGTCAGAGCTCATCGAAGTCCCTGTCCTGGCCCTGCCCCAGACATTGTCTCACGCTCATTCCACACAAGTCAAGCATTTACTTTGTTCCAAGTTATAGACAGGATGCTGGGGATTCTTAGCTAAGGAAGACTGTATCTTTGCCCAAAGAGAAACTGCAGTTTAGAAGGAGACCTAGAAGTGAGCACAAGTGTTACTGGGCCATGCTGTAAGTAGGGTTGGAGCTATAAACCCTGAAATCCAAGCAGGTCATCTCACAGTGCTTCACAAGGCACAACAAACTCGTTGCTTCCGCAGACAGTAACTCTTTCATTTCCGAGTCACAAAAGGCATTCTAGGGCCTAGAGAAAGCTGTCCTAGAACAAATGGCTGGAAATTCAACCTGTGTTAGGGCAAAGGCAAAAGACAACACAAAATAGAAACACCTTGGAGACAACCTCATCTCAAAAGGAGAGAAAGATTCTACTCATTAAAGAAAAAGATAAAGAGGAACTGGGCCATCGGGTACAGATGCACAGAGCTGCTCCTAGGAACAGAATAAACATCCAAGACAATTATGTGCAGGGAACTTACACTGTAGGGTGTGGAGCTGCCATCAGTGGATCTGTAGAGGGACAGGAGAGGGACAATGGTCTTTATTCTAGGTACTGGGAAAGAGTCCAACTTAAGGGGAAACAAACTAGGTGGGTGTGGTGTCTCACAACTGTAATTACAGCGCTCTGTGGGGTGGAGGAGAGCAGCAAACTTAGGAGCTTAAGGCCAGCTTGGCCTCAGTGAGGTCCAGCCCAGCCTGGGCCATATAGATAGACCTTGTCACCTTGTCAACAAAACAAAACAAACAGCAAATGTGGGAGAGTGATATCAAGATTATTATAGCAAGTGATTTTAAAAAGCAAGAATGGACTAAATTCAGAGATCAATTGGAATCATTTGAAACACAAGAGTAGAAAGTGAAGCCCACAAGAAAGGATGGTTCTCTGGATAGAGGAAGTATGAGGAGTCCTTTCTCAGTAAGAAGACAAAGTTTCTTTTCCTTTCTCCTTTTATTTGTTTATTTATTTTTTTAATTTCACATACGAATACTGTATATTTTGATGATCTCCACCCTTTAACTCCCACCAAGCCCCTAGCTGCTCCCCCCACCGATCTTAATGTCTTCTTCTCCCTCCTCCTCCTCTTCTCTCCCCCCCCTGCTCCTCCTGGCTCTCCCTCCTCCTCCTCTTCTCTTTCCCCAGCCCCCCCTCCTCCTGGCTCTCCCTCCTCCTCCTCTTCTCTTTCCCCCAACCCCCCCACTCCTCCTGGCTCTTCCTCCTCCTCTTCTCTTTCTTCCCCCCATGCTCCTCCTGACTCTCCCTTCTCCTCCTCTTCTCTTTCTCCCCCCCTCCTCCTGCCCTTCCTCCTCCATTCTCCACCTCTTTCTCCTTTTTCTCCACGGCCCACACAGTCTAATCAATTCTGCCCTGTGCACAGAGGTGCAAGACCATTTGCAGAGCAACCTGCCAGCAACCAACAAAGAGAAGCAATCCCCTCCCCCAGCAGCCATCTACTGCCAATAACTTCTCAGAGACAGAGCCTTGTGAGCCCTCCCCACCCATGGCTGAATTTTGACTGTCTTGATCTGTGCATGTGATGGCAGTGGCTGTAAGTTTATGTGTGTAACAGGAGCGTCATGTCCGGAAGACAGCATTCACAGCACCCCTGCCTTTCCTCTAGCTCCTGTATTGCTTCTGCCCCTTTCCACACAAGCCTTCCTAACCCACAATCCCTTGCACATGCCCTCGTTGATCTGACCCATAAAGCTAAGTCTACACCTTTTAAATTGTAGCAATGCAAAAAAAAAGTTATTTACCTATACCATATATCCTTTGTTTCCAGTCATCAGTTTAGGATTAATAAATATTGACTGTCATTATGAAACATATTTTCAGAAGATAAAAATTATGCAAACAGGGGATGGAGAGATGACTCTGTGGTTAAGAGTATTTGCTGCTATTGCAAAGGACCTGGGTTCAGTTCCCATCACTCACTTGGTGGCTCACACCTACCTGTAATTCCAGCTACTGGATGCCCTATGCCCTCTTCCGGCTTCCATGGGCACCAGGCATGGATGTGGTGCACAGATATACATCCAGGCAAAAACTCACACACACAAAGTAAAAATAAATAATTTTTTAATCTTTTGATTACATCCCCCCCTTTTTTTACTGAGAAGTCAAAGCATTGGGAAGGCAGAAGGCCAATTCAAGTTTGAACTTGCGTTGAGTAGCCACAGCCACCTTTACTTTCTGCTTTGAACTCAAGTTGTCATCTCTATGAGCAACAGTTTTTAAAGCAAGAACGACTTTCAGAGTCCTTGTTAAATTTCTCTGAAAGAACTTTTCATCACAGGGCTTACAGACAAGCAAAGCATCTTCTACACACTAAAATGAGAGGGGATCTTCACCCCTTTTCTTCACACAATCAATAGGTTAAGACAGAAAGGCCACACGGGGAAATCTCCAAGGCCATTTGCACTCAACAGCTATGTCCAGCTAAATTACTGAAGTCCACCTCAGCAGAGGTTAAGGATTAACAGGTGCAAGGAGACTTTGGTTACGCAATGACATCAACACACAGTTTAATGTTCATGTCAGATCTACGTTTCCCTACAGTGCGACAGCTTTCCCTCCCCGCTCATTTCCCTTCTCCGCTCTGTGTTCCTCACTCCGTTCCCTAATTTATCCCAAAGCAGAGTCTCCTCTCCTCCTCTCTCAGAATGCCACACATCCAAGTCATTTTGCTTCCCACTAGAGAGCTGGCAACTGTCTGATCCCTACAGACCCCGCATCTTCCTTGACTATGGCATTGATAAGGAATCGTGGCCTTCTTTCCCCCGTTCTGAATGTAGTACGCTAGGCCATGGCGGTAGCTGTTAGGAACAGGCCCTTGCGGTGCATCTCAAATGCTGCAGCTGTGTGAGCCAGTGTTGTGGATTCGGCAGCCATGCCTGTGAACAAAACTCTACCAACACAGTTTATTAGTGGCTGAGGTTCAGTCTACAACAGGCATAGTTTGGCTTTTGAAAACCTGATAAAAAAAAAACTTTCCTAAAACTTACAACTCATCAGTTGCCTCCAAATTATGCTGACCACCTGCTTATACAAACTTTCCCCTATGCCTTTTCCTTTCCTCTCTTTGCTCGTTGTCTCTCAACTTTCCGCATTTCCCGTTCCTCTGTCTTTCTTCATCAACAGTGGAGAGCATAGACCCTGAGGGGAGATCATTCCAAGACCCTACTGAATCCAAGCCCAGCACAGCTTCTGTTCCATCCATTTTCGAGAATGTCGTCAAAGTGCTCCTCACTCCAAGCAGCCCTGTGCTGCTAGTCTACCAATGGGAGCCGCAGACACTAGCAGAGTGTATTGGTACCGAGTGAGTTTGCCTCAGGGGTCACAAGAGGAGACGGAAACGGAAAGAAGGGAACGTAGGAACTCGGGTAGTCAGGCCCTTGCTCCCTGCAAACTGCACATTGCCCAAATGTGAAGAACAGGAGCGTGGAACGGAGACAGAACCAGAGGAAGACTGGAAGAAGGTAAGGAAAGTTAAACAGGAAGAACTGCCCAAAGGCTGAAAAGCGAAGTGACGAATGAAAAGATCAGGAGGCTGTGCCCGGATTTGCTCATGTGATCTTCAGATCAAGCAAGGGACTCAGGCGTGGCAACTGCCTACTCTTCTCTGGCAGATGCAGAAACTGAGACTCGGAAGGTTTAAGGAACTTGCGGAAGATGTCCACAGACACAAGTCAGTGTGCACCCAGCTGGATCGGACCCCAGAGCCTGCTCCCAGCCTACCTCCTGCCACAGAACAGGGTCAGGCCCCGCCTCACACATGCAAGGCCAGTGCTCTCTCCTGAGCCACATCCTAGCTGCTGAGCCAGCTGTTTCTACAAGGGATGAAAGAAAAGAACAAACTCAGAATAGCAGGCAAGGTTTTTAGGAAAAGCCTACATCTCTTTAGGCGTAGAGAAATAGAGTTATCTGGAGATTCACTAGTCTGGCTGGATTATTCTCAGAAGAGAAAACCAAGGCTGAAGAAATGAAAGTAAGATCTGTACAGTTGGAAAAGGGGGAGCCTCTTTCTCACCCACCCAGGTACAGGCTTCAGAAAGAGGCTTCTAATAAATAGCCAGGCCACTGCTGGAAGAATCACGTAGATTTCATGGGGTTGAGCGGAGCTGTAAGGGAGAATGGTTGGCAGTGGCTCCTCCAACTGTTGCCCACTAGAGTCTAATCTCAAGTTTAATGGTGCCAGAAGCTTGTTACCTCTCTCCCTCCTGGGTGGGGGATCCAGCAGGGGCTCCCTGACTGGATGTCTGAGGGCTCATTCAGTGACAGTGGACAGACAACATTCCTGGTTTGGCTGGCTCCTCTTGCTTGTGTTGGAACAAGCAGGTTACAGGGAATTCCGCACAAGCCGTCACAGCATTCCACATTCTTGGACGGGACCAGCGCTTCATAAGACCGTGGATGGCTTTGTTATGTCTTATCTCCCAATCTGCAGTTGGAGGCTTTCCTTCCCTTTGCAGGTGCTCTCATTTCCTTCATTATTGTTTATTAGAAAATCTTGGGGCCTTCCAAAGTCATTCTTATGCTAAGGAAGGTCGAGTGTGATAACATATTTGTGTTGGCCAAAAGTGGGGACATAGCAAACACCGAAAGTCACATAACCATGGCTCTAACTGAAAGTGGTGCTTCATGCATAAACAAAAGTCTCCTGCCCAAAACGGAGGGGGGGTCACAAAGTTCCAGACACAGGGAGAGAAGGCATGAGGTCACTGCCGCAGCTGCTGGTAGGGCAAACCCAGTCACTTCAGCTCAGGAAAGCTGTAGCTGGGCTGATGTCTAAGGTTTAACTCAGGGGCTGTGTGGGTCAGGCAACAAATTTTTCTCAAGCCAAAATAATGCCCAAAGAGTCCTCAGTTGGATCAAGATGTCAGCATGGAAATGAGTTCCCCCTGCCTTGGCATCTCTAAGGAAAGGAAGGAAAACCACAGTGCATGTGGTGGGCCAGCGGTAGCCCTAACTTCAGCCAAGTCTCTCCAAAGCAAAGGCCTGACCAAGTAGACATTTAGAGAAGCAAGGCCATCTTCCTAGAAAAGTTCTGCTGGGTGACTCTCTCTTCTTTCAGTCTCTAAACAGGAAGTAAACATGGCTCCACATTTTGGTGTCATGATAGGACTTTACAATCCTCAGCATCCAAAATCCTCCATCTGACATCAGTTCTTATCACAGCTTTACCTTAAAATTAAAACAAAACAAAAACACACAGAAATACACTGTGGTGCTTTGAATGAGAATGGACCCATAAGCTCATGTTTGTATGCTTGGTCCTTAGTTGGTAGGTCTGTTTTTGCAAAGATTAGGTTATGTGGCCTTCATTGAGAAGGTGTGTCACTGGGGGTGGACTTTGAGATTTCAAAAGCCCGTGCCAGACCCAGCACACACACACACACACATGCACACACACATACACATATACACACCCATACACATATACAACACATACCCATATACATATACACACATACACAAAAATACACATATACACACATACACATATACACACATACACATATACACACATACACATGCACATACACACTCATCAACACACACACATCTACACACACATTCACACACATGTACACATCTACATACACACATACACACTACACACACATCTACATACATACACACACATACTCACATCTACACACACATATACACACATACACATACACATCCATACACCCACATGCACACATACACACATGCGTGCACACATACACACACATGCACGCATACACACACATAAACACGCACACATGCATATACACACTGTCCCCAACTTTTGTGTAAGGTTGATGCTCTTAGTTACTGCTCCAGTATCATACCTCTCTGTCAGCTGCTGTGCTCCCCACCTTGATGGCATGGACTCACCCTCTGAAACTATAAGCAAGCCCCAATTAAATGTTTTCATTTATACTGAAATCATGTCTTGATCGTGGTGTTTCTTCTTATCAGTAGAAAAGTAAATAAGACATACAATAGGGCAGTTATCTGAAAACCATTTTTTTCTAATCAGCTCTGCTGCCAAAGGTACTAAGGCAATAGCAGTCAAGATTGCATAAATCCTGAAGCAGAAGTTTATAAGGATGGCAAATAAATAAGGAAAGGATATAAATCAAAAGAGGGAAAATAGCCCACATACAAAGTTCATACCAGAAAGTCCTCCATATCTGCTAAAAGCTTTCTAGCAGGCAAACAGATCAAGAAAATAATAGTCAGATGCAAAACTAACAGCATCTACAGGGTAAGGGGAAATGCCCAGCTACTTAGGGGGAGTACTGTTGGTGATACCAAGAGCACAAAGAAACCCCCACCAGTTGCCTCAAAAAGCCGATTCTGTAGAGCAACAAGCACTGGACTAGGTCATTCATCAAATCTTTACTTAGCCCCCTAATGTCAAGCACAATGTGAGGAGGCAGGAGTGCAAAAGTGAATGAGCACTGGGGCTTGAGAGATGGCTCAATAGGTAGTATGCTTGTCACGTGAGCATTTGGACCTGAGTTTGATCTCCATATCCACATAAAAAAAAGCCAGCCATTGCAGTGTGCATCACTACCAGAGAGGTGTAGATAAAAGACATGCCAACAGTCTAGCTGAATCGGTGAGCTCCATGTTCAGTGAGAGGCCCTGTCCCAAAAAAATAAGATGGAGAGCAATTGAGGAAGACATTCAACATTGACCCCTGGCCTACACACACAGTTTTACACACACACATGAGTAGGTATGCTATGGTATAATGCTCTTGTACCCTGTAAAGATTTGTCACTTGTATTGGTTTAATAAAACACTGATTGGCCAGTAGCCAGGCATATTCCCTAGCTAGCTCGTATATCTTAAATCAACCCATTTCTATTAATCTGTGTATCACCAGGAGGCTGTGGCTTGCCAGCATCTTTCTTCCTCAGCAGCTACATGACATCACTTTAACTCTACCTATTCTCTCTCTCTCTCTCTCTC